>PVJI01027871.1:0-17166 GCA_004026765.1 Micronycteris hirsuta
GATCCAGTTAAAGGTGAGATCATATGGTATTTGTCCCTCACCGCCTGGCTTACTTCACTTAGCATAATGCTCTCCAGTTCCATCCATGCTGTTGCAAAGGGTATAAGCTCCTTCTTCCTCTCTGCTGCGTAGAATTCCATTGTGTAAATGTACCATAGTTTCTTGATCCATTCTTTTGTAGATGGGCACTTAGGTTGTTTCCAGCACTTGGCTATCATACACAAAAATAAATTCAAGGTGGATAAAAGACTTAAATGTAACTCGTGACACCATAAAAGTTCTAGAGGAAAACATCGGTAGGAAAATCTCAGACATTCCACGCAGCAACATCTTCAATGACATGTCCCTAGAGCTAGGGGTATAAAGGAAAGAATAAACAAATGGGACCTCATCAAAATAAAAGGCTTCTGTGGGGCTAAAGAAAATAGTATTAAAATAAAAAGAGAACCAACCGTATGGGAAGACATATTTGCCAATGATACCTCAGACAAGGGTCTGATCTCTAAAATATATAAAGAACTCATACGACTCCACTCCAGGAAGACAAAAAACCCAATTAAAAAATCGAGTTCTTGTAGGTGTAGGGTTAGGTTGTTTGTTTGAAATGTTTCTGTTTTATAGGTAGGCCTGTATCACTATGAACTTCCCTCTCAGGACTGTCTTTGCTGTGTCCCATAGGTTTTGGGTTGTTGTAAGTTCATTTTCATTTGTTTCGAGAATTTTTTTTACTTCTTCCCTAATATCATTCTTGACCCATTCCTTGTTTAATAGCATGCTTTTCAATCTCCATGATTTAGAGTGTTTTGGCGTTTTTCCCTTGGGGTTGGTTTCTAATTTCAGTCCCTTGTTACCAGAGAAAATACGTGATATGATTTCAATTTTCTTGAATTTGCTGAGGCTTGATTTGTGTCCTACCATATGGTCTATCTTCGAAAATGTTCCATGTGCATTTTAATAGAATGTGTATTTAGCTTCTTTGGGGTGAAAGGCTCTATATATATCAGTTAAGTCCATTTCATTTAGGGCATTGTTCAGTGCCACAATATCTTTGTTGATATTTTATTTGGAAGATCTGTCCATTTTTGACAGTGGGGTGTTAAAATCCCCTACTATAATTGTGTTGCTGTCAATATCTTTCTTGAAGTCCTCCATGATTTTCTTTATGTATTTGGGTGCTCCTATATTGGGTGCATATATATTTGCAATGTTTATGTCTTCTTGGTGTATTCTTACCTTGAGTATTATGAAATGTCTTTCTGGGTCTCTCTTTATGCCCCTTTTTTTGAAGTCTATTTTTTCTGATGTGAGTATTGCTACCCCAGTCCATTTTTTCCTGTCGGTTTGCCTGGAAAATTTATTTCCATCTGTTCACTTTCATTCTGTGTAGGTCTTTTGTCCTGATGTGGGTCTCTTGTAGGCAGCATATGTATGTGTCGTACTTGCTTATCCATTCAGCTATTCTATGTTTTTTTATTGGAGCTTTTAATCATTTACATTTAAGATTGTTATTGATAGGTACTTATTTTTGGCCATTTTCTTGTACCTGTGTTCCTCTCTCTCTCTCTTTTCCTTCCTTTCCTTAGAGCAGTCCCTTTAGCATGTCTTGCAGAGCTGGTTTGGTGGAGGTGTATTCTTTTAGACTTCTTTTGTCTTGGAATCTCCTTATTTGGCCATCTATCTTGATTGAGAGCCTTGCTGGGTAGAGTAGTCTTGGCTGCAGGCCTCTGGTTCTCATTACTTGGAATATTTCTTGCCATTCTCTTCTGGCTTGGAGCGTTTCCATGGGGAAGTCAGGTGCTAGCCTTATCAGGGCTCCCTTCTCTGTTACTTCCTGTTTCTGCCTGGCTGCCTTTAAGATTCTCTTTGTCTTGGAATTTTACCATTTTAATGCTGATGTGTCTTGAAGTGGGCCTCTTTGGGTTCCTCTTTATTGGGACTCTCTGTGTTTCCTGGATTTGTGTGACTTTTTCTCTCATCAGATTAGGGAAGTTTTTCATCATTACTTTTTCAAACAGGTTTTCTATCCCTTGCTCTTCTTCTTCTCCTTCTGGTATCCCTATTATACGAATATATTACGTTTCATGTTGTCCTGCATTTCCTTTAATTCTTCTTCATTCTTTCTGAGCCTCTTTTCCTTTTCTTGCTCTCTCTGGGTGTTTTTTTATACCTTGTCCTCTAGCTCACTGATCGAATCCTCTGCACATCTAGCCTGCTTTTGATTCCTTCTATTGTGTTCTTCAGTTCAGATAGTGTATTCTTCATTTCCCCTTTTCTCTTGTGGATAGTTTCCATTTTTTTTTTCATGTTGATATAGTTTGCAGTGAGTTCATTGTAGTTTCCCTGTAGTTTCTGGTAATTCTATGTGAGCTCATCGAGCTTATACTGAGCTTCCTGATAACCAATGCTTTGAAATCAATATCTGATAATTACCCTGTCTCTGTTTCATTTATCATTCTTTCTGGGGCTCCCTCCTTTCCTTTCATTTGGAGATTGTTTCTTTGTCTTCCCATTGTTTGTGAGACTCTTCTTGCTAGCCTCTGTTTCTTCAATTGATCTGTTCTGACTCCCTGGTTTTATGCTATAAGCTTATATGGTAGAATACCTGCGAGATTCAGTGTAGTTGTCTCCTTAATCTCCTGTGCTCGCTGGTTTTGGACTGTTGTTTATGTTAGTTCTCTGTATGTCTTTGGGTTTTGGTTGTTGTTGGGTCTTTCTTTGGTGGTTCCTTTCCTCTAGCTAGTTAACTGAAGATCACTCCATGCACCAAGCCTTGAATTCTGTTGTGCTGGTGTGGACAGGTTGTTTTGAAGCTGATTCTTTTGTGTGAACAAGGTTTTGAGGCTTCTCTCTCATTCTTGTTCTGTTGTTTGTTGTGGCTAATTTCTCCATCAATTGGTTTATTATCCGTTTGGTCCTGGATTGAGTTTAGTGTGGGTTCCACTTCCTCCTTCACCTTCTTCCGTTGTTTTGTGTTGGTGGTTCTTTTGTTGGTGGATTTCCTCTTCCAGCAGGTGTACCCATGTTCACTGCTCCCACCTTGCAAGTTCTCTGGAATAGCAAAGTGAAATTTGTCACACTGTCTCTGTTTTTCAGGCTTACCCCTGTCTGAGTCTAACTCTGGTCTTTTCACAGCTTCTGGTTTTAATGTCTCACCTGTGGATAAAGAAGAGAGTGAGGAAAAACAGAAGGGAAGGAAGGGAGAAAGAATAATATAAGGAAAGGAAGGAAGGAGGAATAAAAAAGAGCGAAGGAAAGAAAGAATGAATTAAAAAAAACTTTTTTATAAGTTAAAACAAAAAATATGTATAAAATAAAAAAGTAAAGAAAAATATGAAATAAAAGAAGGAGGGAACTAGGAATACTAAAGGAAAGGGAGGAAGAAGGAATTTAAAAAATAAAGGACAGAAAGGAGGAAGGATGAAAAAAAAAAAGATCTTCTGCTGTCTTTAAACAGGTCTGGTCAGGCCTGTTCTTTTGGTCTTCCTGCCTGCATCAGGCTGGGAAGATATTAGTTTCACTTTTCTCCCTTTCTGAGATGCATTCTTTACTGTTGTCCAGTCTCCAGCCCAGTTCCTAGGTGTGCTTCTGGGTCAACTAGGTCTGTTATTGTGCCTTTTTTGAGGTGCTCCAATTAGGGTCAACTCACCCACTGCCTTCTTGCTCTTTGCTGGTCTAGATGCTAAGTTCTCTCAGCTCCCCTTCTGGGTAGTTTAGCCCCCACACTCAGTCAAGACTGTGAGGACTGCCGCTCCACAGTGGGGCGCTTCCGCCTTTCTCCTACAGAGCCAGTTGGCCCTGCAGGGCTCTGTGCTCAGGCGCTGTGTGGCAGGCTCTTTGTCCCCAGATATCTGGGCATGAGCTCCTTGTACCTGTGTTCACTGAGCAATTTGTTCCTGAATTGGGTGCCAGGGAGCCACAGCCTGGGGGCCCCAGTTGTGCACCGTCCTGGTGTTTTTTAGAGTGGTCACGGGTGGGCTGCAGATCACAGGGTACACATAGTCCCTAATTCCCCTTGATTGGCTATGCAAGCTGCCACTGGCCCCAGGGCAGCTGGTTGTGAACTGCTCCTGGTTTGTACAATCTCCAATTCCCCTTGATGGGAGTGCAAGCCACCACAGGCCCGAGGGCCGCCGTTTGTGCACTCATGCACTCACCCCGGTGCTTCTAGAGAGTGCACAGATCCGTTGCCCTGGGCCTCCTATCCCCAGCTGTTCACCAACCCCGGGGCTGCTGGGGGCAGGGCCTCTCCAAGCTGCCACGGGGTGCCTCTTTTTTCCTATTTTTCTTTTTGAAAAATTCTTCCTATTTACTCCCGCCAGTCCAAACAAGCACCTGGCCTCTCATACATCCCAACCTGGTTCTCTCCCAAGAATCGTGCAGTAGACCCGGCAGCTGCCGGGTCTGGGGCTGAAGCCCACCCTGGTCCCTGTGCTGGTCATGGGGACCTTATCATTCCAAAGCACTCTCCTTACCATCCGATCATTCAATTTCCCCTATAATCTTGTCACCAATATTCATATATGCTGGAATACCATTGGCTGTTCTCTCTGTTCCTCAGAAAATCGGCTAGGTGTTTCACCAGTGGGCAGGAAGAAGTGGGCTCTGCTCTCATATATCTCACCGCCATCTTCCCCCCTGAATCTGTTGCTTTTTAAACTGGAGAGCATTATGCTAAGTGAAATGAGCCAGGTGGTGAGGGAAAAATACCATATGATCTCACCCTTAAGTGGAACCTAATCAACAAAAGAAAAAAGCAAACAAAATATAACCAGAGACATTGAAATTAAGAGCAATCTAACAATAGCCAGAGGGGAGGGGGAGAGGACTGTGAGGAGAAGGGTTTTCGGGAACTACTATAAAGGACACATAGATGAAACCAAGGGGGAGGGTGGAAGCAAGGGAGGGAGGTGGGTTTGGATGGGGTCGGGGGAAGGAAGGGGAGAAAATGCAGTCAACTGTAATTGAACAATAATAAAGTAATAAAAAAATAGATTTAATTAAAAAATAAAGGTAGATTATCATATTCTCTGCAAATAATGACAATTCAAACTTTTTTCTAATTCTTACATTTTAAATTAATGTTTAAACCATTGATCAGTGCTGACAATAATATGTCAATGATAGCAGTGATAGATGGGAATTATGATCTTTTTTCTGATCTTAATGAATCTAAAGTTCCTTCATTAGTTATAATATTTGGTACAGGTTTTAAAAATATATAACCTTTCACATGTTTAGAGATTTTCCTTCTATTTTTAGTTTGCTAAAGAGTTTCTTTTTTTCTTTCCTTCTTTCTTTCCTTCTTCACTTTCTTTTATGAAAGACAGACTGGTTAATAATATCTATCTTTTATTGTGCGCTTATGCTGCAGGAGCTATGCTATGCATTTTACATGCATTGTTCCTTTTTATTCTCAAAGCCACCCCTAAAAAATAAATACTATGGTTTATGTTCATTTTGCCCATAAGGAGACAGCCTTGACGAAGTTAAATTGTGATACATTATTCAAAGTGATGTAAGGCCTATACTTCAAAAGCAGAATTTTAATAAAATGCCAAAACAAGGCATTATTAAGTACTTTTTTCATTAAGTTTAAAGTATTTGCAGTTACCTTTTTAGGTATTTATTTGTTTCTTTTTATTAACACTGTGTATCTTCAAACTTGAGTATCCTCTCAGGGATGACCATGACGTCTGGTTTACCTAATCAGCTTATTTCTACTGTCCACTGACCTCTCCTTTCACTCTCCAAATTCCCCATCATTAAGGAAGCTCTAACTACCTGCGCATTAATTGTAAAGACAGCATGAAATCACCTTCTGAGGAGCAGTTGATATTTGCTCCCAGGCATTGTTGTCAGTTTGGTTCAAATAAACTCATAAAAAGTCTTAAAAAAAGAAAAAAGAAAAAGAAAAAAGTCACCTTATGACTTAAACTTTCCTCATACTGAGCAGGATCCAACTTTTTAGGATTAAAACCAAAAGATGTCCACAAGTCAATTTTTTTTGCTTAAAAGTCTATTTTAATATTTTTAAGCTTTTTTATTTTGGAATAATGATACTTTATGTCAGAAAGTTATAAAAAGATATATAGGGAAGTCCTGTGTATGTTTCCCCAGTTGCTCCCAGAGGTATCATCCTGTATAACCATAATATAATATCAAACCAAGAAACTGATCATGATAAATCCAGAGAGATGATTGATTTCACCTGTTTTTATGTACATGTATACATGTGTGTAGTCCTGTGCAGCTTTATCACATATGTATATTTGCATGACCACCACCACAGTCAAGATACAGAATTTTTTTTTAAGATTTTATTTATTCACTTTTAGAGAGAGGGGAAGGGAGGGAGACAGAGAGGGAGAGAAACAGCAATGTATGGTTGCTTCCCACATGGCCCTCACTGGGGACCTGGCCTGCAACCCAGGCATGTGCCCTGGCTGGGAATCGAACCGGGATCCTTCGGTTCCCAGTCCGCGCTCAATCCACTGAGCTATACCAGCCAGGGCTGTATAGTACAGTCTTAATAGGTATATACAAAGGTCTTGATTCTGGACATCCAGACGGAAATGTCCAAAAGTCAAGTCGATATGAGTCTGGTATTTGGGAAAGGGGGTATCTGGGAAATGTTACCTTAGAGTTATAGTGCTTAGAAGTGGATAATATATAGAACTGTATGCTGAAAAAAATGCATGGTGTGAATAAAACCAAACACTCAGCTGTTATCAAATGTGTGATTTAGTTTGATTTTCAATATACCTATATTCAAATATTACAAATATTTGTTTTGTAGTAGTTAGGCTATCTGCTATCTCATTATATGCATAATGTTGCATAAAATCATTGGTACTGAATCTTTTATAGTCTAATTACAGATTCCTCACTTCTCTAAAATTCAAATGATTCTCAAATTAACAAGAAGTAATATGTCTACAGATTAAACATTTGGTTAAAAGTGAAAAAAGAAATTTGTTGCTCAATAAATCCTCCAAAAGTTTTACTCTTAAAAAAGAGATTAGGTTATAAAAATGAACAAAGATTCACAAGTTCTTATCTTCTTCAGATAAAATGAGGAACTCCTCCTAAATTGTATTTATTATGTACTCCCTCTGCACATTGGGCTCTTAAATCCTTCTGGTTGATCATTAGCCTGTTTTTTAAAAGTTTTATCTCTAGGGAGAATGACAGACTGAGACTGAATTATGAGACATAAAATTGAAATTTACTATTGAGAGGGCCACCTGTGTTTCTTTAGAGTTAATACAATAGATCTTTGTGAACTTTTGTTAGTGAATGTATGGTGGGAATGAGTAACTCAACAATATGAACAAAACATATTTCTCAATCTATATTCTCTAGTTAGTATTGACTTTCAAAGTCAAGGTGTGATTCTCTTGGAAGACTTGTTTACCTATCTACTCATTAACTCATGAAATATTTAGGTATTGATCTAGTGTATGAACCAGGTGGGGAAATAAACTTGTTACATTATAAACACGACTTATTTCTGCTCAAATTATATTACCTAGCTTAACCACATTTAAAACCATAAAATTACTTTTCCTAGTTTCCAAAAATTAATCCATCCTCAAAGAACTAAAATTTACCACCATTGAAAAGAATCAAAATGATCCACAGACTGTGAAGATATTCTTGAAGTAAAGGCCCATAAAATTTTGTAACAATAACAATACACGGTTGACCAAGATGTATCTTTTGGAGAATTGTCGGTTTTATAAATAAAGTCTCATTATTTGATTATAATAGTTTCATGATTTTGTGGAAAGAGCATAGAATTTGTATCAGACAGACCTGATTTCAATTATTGATTTTACCTCTTAAACAGATATATGACCACGGACCCCTTGTTTATTTTCTTTTTTTTTCCCAATTTTTTAACGTGATAAAATACACATAATATAAAATTTACTATCTTAATCATTTTAAAATAGTATTGAGTACATTCATATTGTTATGTAACCATCACCACTATCCATCCCAAAGCTCTTTTAATCTTGCAAAATTGAAACTCTGTACCCATTAAACAATAACTCCCCATGACCCCCTCCCCTAAACTTCTGAGCCTCTGGCAACCACCATTTTACATTCTTCTTTTCTGTGTCCTGTTTTTATTGTTTTCAGCAGAATGCCTGACATAGAACATATTCACAATATTCGGCTGTAAAAAAGAAGATAGCTCTTAGTACAAATAGGAGACATGATTTCCTTTAAATAAATACACACAGGCCAGTCCTACAAGCACCCAGGCTTCAGGTCTGTGTAGGGGAGCTTCTCTGCCCATGGAACCACAAAGATGTCAAGACTCCCCCTCCCCACCATAATGGATGCATAGAATCAGGGAGCCCGTGGTTGTGATCACAACAAACCCTGCCCTAGAGCCCTCCCCAGCGCTTCACACATGATCTGGCTGGACAAGAACATTGGAATTTCTGGAAGATCGATGGTCCATAACAGTGAAGAATTCTATGTGATTATGCTGATCCCTGTGCCTAGGTGAGATGATGAGCCTAGATGACTTTCTTCAGCTCACCATACAGAACTGACATGAAAGCACCACCCATGCCCCTGAGGACACTGGACCAGGTGATCTTGAAGAAGGCCTTTCCCCTCTCATCCTTGAAGATCTTCTGCGAGCAGTCAATGGTCCCCCTGTACATGCTACAGGCTCCTTTGCACCCTGACTGTATCATCATCTTCTGTCTCATGGAGTCGAAGGAGTAGGAGACCATGCTGGCCACAGCTGTCACCATCTGGGCGATTATCCAGCTCACCATATGCGGACATTCTTTGGGACAGGGAGCATGCCTTTGGCCTGTGTGGCACACATTGAAATAGGGGTCCTGGTAGAGGATGGTGCCCTGCACTGAAATGTTGAAACACTGATACAGGCCTCAGGTGTTGTCAGACTTGGTGATCTTCATCAGATAGTCTCCCAGGCTTTTCAACTCTTGCTGGGTGCCCATTTTCCACACATTAGAAACCAGATGAGTTCTAGCAAAATCCATGGGGTAGACGAAGCAAAGGGAAGGAGGGGGATGGCTCCAGCTGCACCACCAGAGGCCAGGTTGCTGGCAAATACCTCTAGAACTGCTTGTGCTTGCCCGTGCCCTACAGGAACACCTGCTTGTACTTATCCTTGATGGCGAAGTTGAAGGTTTGTGTGGGGAAGTAGCAGATGACATTGACCAGGCTGCTTCTCCAGAAGGACATAATGCCCTGCTCCTTGGGGATACCTACGATGCAATCCACATGGCCTTGCACTGCTTGTCAGAGGCAATTTGCTTGCTGGCATATTGTACCTGGAGCAGCTGCTTGACCTGTAGGATAGAGGCCACAGCTGTCTTAGAGATGGGAGCAGTAATGCCTCTGGCCAGGAAGTCCTTGGTGAAGGAGATGGTCTGTTGCCACATTGGTGCAGTCTGAGAAGAACAGAGTGAATGAGCAGAGAACTGGAGCTGGGCACAGCTGGCTAAGCACCACTGCAGGACCAAAAGGTCATTTTACTTCCTAGTTCCATACCAGTATGGCCAGAGAAGATGCTTGTTATGATTTCGATCCTCTTAAATTTATCGAGATTTGTGTCCTAAAACGGGGTCTATTCTATAAAATCTCCCATATGCACTTGAGAAGAGTGTATATTCTGCTTTGGGGTGAAATGCTCTGAAAATATCAATTAAACATATCTGATCTAGTGTGTAATATAGGGCTACCATTTCCTTGTGGATTTTATGTCTGAAAGATCTATCCATTGATGTCAATGGGGTGTTAAAATCCCTGACTATGACTGTATTTCTGTCGATCTCTCCCTTTATACCCATCAAGATTTGCTTTACATATTTAGTTGCTCCTATGTTGGGTGCATAAATGTTTCCAAGGGTTACATCCTCTTGTTGAATTACTTCCTTTATCATGTAATGTCCTTCTTTGTCTCTTACTATAACCTCAGTTTTAAAGTCTATTTTGTCTGATATAAGTATTGCTACCCAGCTTTTTTCCATTTCCATTTGCATGAAATATCTTTTCTCATCCTTTTACGTTTAGTCTGTGTTTGTCTCTCTTTCTGAAGTGGGTCTTTTCTAGACAACATGTATGGGTCTTGTTTTCTTATGCATTCAGCTGCTTTATGTCTTTTGATTGGAACATTTAAGCCATTTATATTTAAAGTGACTATTGATAGGTACATATTTATTGCCATTTTATTTTTTAAATTACTTTATTGTTGTTCAACTACAGTTGTCTTCCCATTTTATTCTTTTACCTATGTTCCTCTATCTTCTTTTTCTTTTCTTGCTTTTAGCTTCATTATCAAAATCCTTGTCAAATATCCAATGTCAAAAATTTTGGTGCCTTACATAGAACTCTACAGAGCTCAGTCTGGTTCCCCAGAGTCTGCTACAGTCATGACACTGTAGATGAGCAACCAGGTATAGGCCTTGGTTCACTGTGTTCAATTGGGGACTAACTCAACTTGTTTTATTACTATATTAAGCTATGAAAAAAAAATGCAGTCTCCTTCCATTAAAAATAAATTCTGAAGGCCTAATGCCTAGTATAGTGTATATAAGCAATAATATTGTATTATATTCATCAAATTTGCTAAGAGATTATATCATAATTATTCCCACCATGAAAAGAAGTACTAATTGTGTGATGTGATAGAGGTGTTAACTATTGTTACAATGACACTAATATTACAATATATAAATGTATCAAATCAACATGTACACCTTAAATTTATACAATTATATATATATATAATATAATTTCAATAAAAGTAGTATCTTCTGGGTTAATTCAGTCCCTTTCAATAATTCTCAGTGTTTCAGAGTTTCAATTCCCCACCTCTACATCCTTCCTCCTCAAGATGGCTAGAGAGAAGGAGCAGTCAATTGACATGGACATCCTTGTGTGGTTCTTCAATGCTCACTAAAATAATGTTAGCAACTCTCCTCCCCAAACATTGGGCACATTGCTGACATCTAATGATGAAATACAGGGCTTGTAAAATGGAGGGTCTATGCATTCAGCCCATCTAGGTCCAGGGTTCTTCACCACTCTGCTGACTTGGCCTCATGCCTCCCCCTGCCTGCCTTTTAGGTGTTCTGAATCTTAGGTACATTCTTTATTCCAGTCCCTGGATGAAGCTGTTATCCTGCAATCTCTGCCATAGAACTCTCCTCATGGAAGTTGACCCATGACAGGCCTGCTGGCTGTTAATGCTCAGCTATTTTCCATGTTATCCACTGGAAACATGTGGAAACTTCTTGATTAGTCTATTCCAGGTAGAAGGTGAGGGATGCATAAGTCTCTTTGTCTGCCTCGATATGCCTTGTATTGATTTCTCTTATAATCATGCCTTGTTAGTGAGGGGTCACTGAGAAATGTGGTGTCTGAGAGTTCCAAAGACCAGAGAGCATAATTCCACCCTGTTTTCAATTTCCCCCCTAAACTTGATTGGAAAATGGAAAATGTTTGTTAAACCTTCACTCCCCCCCCCCCAGGTTCCACCTTTATCATGGTGGAGTGGGAGAACACTGGTATTTGGGGATGGCTTCTTCTGTCTTCTGTCTTCCTTCTTCTTCTGTCCTCTCTCTCTCTCTCATTCTCTCAACCTAGTAAAGCTCTAGAATGCCAATCAGCCAGGCCTACTTTTTTTTTTTGAACAGCTTCATTGAGGTATGATATAAATACCATAAAATGTATCTACTTTATTTAGTTAAATGTAGAGTTTGATGACTTTTTAGTAGATTTATAGAATTGTGTAACTATAATTTTATTTTAAGTTTTAGAACATTTTCAGGATCCCATTTACCGTTAATCTGCTTTCCCACCTCCAGCTCTAGGCAACCACTACTCTGCTTTCTGTCTCTATAAATTTGTCTATTATGGACATTTCATATAAATGGAATCATATAATATATAGCACTTTGTGCCTGGTTGATTTTACTTAGCATATTGTTTTGGAGGTTCACCCACATTGTATGATGAATCAGTACTTCATTCCTTTTTAAGGCTGAATAACTCCATTGTATGGATATGCCACATTTTGTTTGTCCATTCATCTGTTGATGGAAATTTGGATTGTTTCTAAGCCTGCCCTCACCTCAGGGAGTGTTCACCTGTTGTTATTTCCACCTGAAGCTATCTTCCCTGGGGTAGTATGTGACTTGTGACCTCACTTCCTTCAGTCTTTCTTTAAATGTCACCTTTTCAGTGTTTCCTTGATCACCTTATTTAAAGTAGTCTCAAATACTCCTTATTCTGCTTTCTTGCTGGTGTTATTTTCTCCATATCACTTTTTTACCATCTAACATGCTGTCAAATGTCAGGCCTATGAGAGCAGAGTTTTTACCTTTATTGTTCAGTTCTACATCCTCAATGTTCAAAACAGTACCTGGCATATTGTAGATGTGCAAAAATATTTCTTAAAAGAATGATTTTATTCAATGTCAATGCAGTTGAATGCCTAGGATCAATGGTAGGAAGAAAAATGAATATGAAGGGAGGAATGAGGCAAAGCCTCCCACAGAGCACCTTCCTCTATGTGTTATCCTGAAGACTGGGTGATAAGGTCCATAGATCAGTGAAAATATGAAAAGGAAAATTGATTTCCAGTTACATGAGGCAAAATCATGGAATCTTGTTCACATTAAAGTTCACTTTTACTTAGGCTTACTCTCAAAGTAGATCAGTAGACCAAAGGATACAAATGAGATACAGTCACCGGAGCTAACTTGGCTGTCCATGTCCTCCCATGGATCTCTAAGAAGCACGCCCTAATTTCTGTAGACTAGGCATCCTACACAGAGAGAAACACCCACCCAGGTATGGGGAGGTGTGAACTTGAGCTTGTTATATTTCACACTTTTCCTGCCTTCACATTTGGCACCTAGAGACATCTTATACTGCTATAGAAGGCAAAAAAAGTCCCCTATTTGGGAAGTCATATAACCCAGGCCTGATTTATGTGCTAGGGCCTTAAAGTACTTTCTGTGCCAACACTGGGACAACATTTGCTTTTTTTCTGCCAATTATTACATGATCTAGGAGTTTTCCATTTTGGTCCACCCTGAGACCTCCTTTGGTCATGTCTAGCCATGGCCAGTAACACCAGTCACAGCTGATGTGTGATATCATATTGACAAGAGCAAGAGAAGAAAGGCAGCATGAACTCAAAGTATATAAAGAGTAGGATTAAGGAGCAGCAACCAACATAGTTGAAATGAAGCATAAGTCTATAACCATGGTGGTTCAAGAGAGTGTCCTGATGTGAGATGAGAAGGTAAAAGAAGGGCTACTCAGAGTTCTTAACTATTGTTTGTGGGGGAAGATGATGCTAAAAGACATTGGTTCATGGGAATAAAAATATCAGAAAATGAAAGGACCATCTGGAGTTTGGGGAGTTGTTCACCAAGAAATTATAGGACTGATCAATAAAGTTGTGGTGCCAGTTCTCTGTTCACTGCATGGTTCCCTTCACAGTGTTAGGCCTGCCAGTGGGGACCCTGGGCATGACCCTCAAGAATTACAGTCAGAAGACAGGATGCTACCAGAGAAAGGAAGGTTGGACATGATCAGTACAGAATTACTTGACACTTTTGAATTTTAGTGTCTCAAGTTTAAGAAGGTAGAAGGTAGTCCACATAGCAACACAGGTTCAGAAAATGCTACATAAGAACCTTTCAGTCAATGTTATGAGAGAAAAAATAAAAAGCAAGTTAATGGCCACAAGTAGTTTATGGGGTCCTATTAACATGGAATGAAGTTATCAGGGTCAAGAATAATAAAAAAAAAAGACAATTTGAGGGATGAAAAGAGGTTAGTACATGAATAGGCAACTCACATCTTAGAAAATTGGTAGATGAGGGGACTTCCGGGAAAGATGGAGGCGTAGATAGACACAGTGTGCCTCCTCTCACAACCAAAAGAGGAAAACCAACAATTTAAAAAATAAAAACACCCAGAACTGACAGAATATCGAACTGAGTGGAACTCCGACAACCAAGGAGCTAAAGAAGACACGTTCATCCAAACTGGTAAGTGGGGTGGAGCTGGGCAGAGAGCGTGTGGCAAGATGGTGGTTTGTGGAGCAGTATGGGCAATGCTGCAGCTGCCTGGAGAGACACACGGTAGATGCACCTGGCCAAAACACACGAGTGCACTCCGTGAAACCCGTGGCTAGCTGACCCGGACCCAGTGAGGACAAGACTGGTAGACTGGGGAGTCCTTCACTGAAGTGCAGATAAACCGGGAGAAAAAGCTGGGGAGCAGAGCAGACCACGCAACCCACGATCACGGGGAAATAAAGCCTCAAAACACCGACTGAAAACACCTGTGGGGGTTGGGACGGCAGCGCGAGCAACTCCCAGCCTCACAGGAGAGCTCATTGGAGAGACCCACAGGGACTTAGGTCTGCACAAGCCCACCCACCGGGGCCCAAAGGGCCCAACTTTCTTGTGGGGAGCAGGGGAAGTGCGGAGAGAGGAGAGCGGAGAAAGCGCCATTGTTCTCTCAGGCCCTGCCCCCACAGGCAGCATCACAACACAACAACATGGGTTACCCCACCCTGATGAATACCTAAGGCTCTTCCACTTAAGGTACCAGATGCACCTAGAAAAAAGAAATGTCCCAAATGAAAGAGCAGATCAAAACACCAGCAAAAATACAACTAAGCAATGAAGAGATAGCCAACCTATCAGATGCACAGTTCAAATCACTAATAATCAGGATGCTCACAGGATTGGTTAAATTTGGTTGCAAATTAGATGGAAAATGAAGAATATGCTACAAAAAATAAGGGGAAATGTACAGGGAACCAATAATGATGGGAAGGAAACTGGGACTCAAATCAACAGAATGGACCAGAAGGAAGAAAAAAACATCCAACCAGAAAAGAATGAAGAAACAAGAATTCAAAAACATGAGGAGAGGCTTAGGAACCTCCAGGACATCTTTAAACATTCCAACATCTGAGTCATAGGGGTGCCAGAAGGAGAAGAGGAAGACCAAGAGATTGAAAACTTATTTGAACAAATAATGAAGGAGAACTTCCCCAACCTGGTGAAGGAAATAGACTTCCAGGAAGTCCAGGAAGCCGAGAGTCCCAAAGAAGTTGGACCCAAAGAGGAACACACCAAGGCACATCATAATTACATTACCCAAGATTAAAAATAAGGAGAGAATCCTAGAAGCAGCAAGAGAAAAGGAGACAGTTACCTACAAAGAAATTCCCATAAGACTGTCAGCTGATTTCTCAAAAGAGACCTTACAGGCAAGAAGGGGCTGGAAAGAAGTATACCAAGTCATGAAAGGCAAGGATCTACATCCAAGAATACTCTATCCAGCAAAGCTATCATTTAAAATGGAAGGGCAGATGAAGTGCTTCTCAGATAAGGTCAAGTTCAAGGAGTTCATCATCACCCAGCCTTTATTATATGAAATGTTAAAGGGATTTATATAAGGCATGGATGGATATCAACAGGGGAGTGGGAGGGGGAGAGAGGAGGAAAAAGTACAGAAAATAAGTAGCATAAGCTGTAGGTAGAAAACAGACAGGGGGAGGTTAAGAATAGTATAGGAAATGTAGAAGCCAAAGAGCTTATGTGTATGACCCATGGACAAGAACTAAAGGAGGGGAATGGGGCAGGGGTCCGGGTCAGAGGGGAATAAAGGGGGAAAATGGGACAACTGTAATAGCATAATCAATAAAATATATTATTAAGAAAAAAGAAAATTGGTAGATGAAGTAGTCAAATGATAACAATGAGTTCTGCAGAGTACTGATTTAATAAATAATTTATAAATACCCCCTATGGGCTTATTATTGGATTTTATCATGGGAAATTTATAAATATAAATGTACATAATGAAGAAAAAGACTGTGTTTTTCAGTCATAGTTCCAAACAGTGAACAGGAATCAGAGAAATGATTTTAAGCCATTTCCTCCATATTTACTTATGAGTTAGTGGTGCCAAAAAAGATATGAGGGAGCAGTGGGTGCAGCAGAGTTCCTCCAGATACTTGAACAGGGAATATCCTGTACTTAGATTAATTTCATATGCAGAAACATTTCCAAATCAAACAGTTAGAATGTACTGAAGTGCAGAGAAAATTCTTAATCAAGAATCAAAAAATAATCAGAGTATTTAAAAAAACAGTTCTTAATAACAACAATACATTGTATAGAAATATTGGCCTAGGAATCCAAGTCAATTCTATTCCTAAGTCTGTCTCTGCCACGTATAGCAGATAACCAACATATGATGTTCCTCCCTGATCCTACGTGGTGATGACAAAATCAGATTAAGGGAAAATGTACAATCTTACAGAATCCAGGGAAGGGACCAATGCAAACAACAAAGACTTTGTATGACTCTTGCACCACCATCCTACTTGTTCCTTAGTGATATTATGGATAAAGTGTGCCTATTCCCACTTTATTAGGAATCTTACACTATTATTTCTTTTTCTCTTTAATTTCCTGTGATCTTCTGGATCATTCCCATCATCATTTAAATAGACTCCAGTTTCTCCCATCTTAATAAACACTGCTGGGTCCCTATATGCCTCTTCCATATCAATGGAAAGTTTATTATGGGAGAAAGAAGGTACAAATGTAAGATACATATAAGAATATGAGATTAAGGAAAAATCTCATAGTCTGAATGTTAGAAGAAAAAGTTATTATCCAAACTGAAAAACTGAAGAAAAGAGTTTTTATTTCTCCCTGGCTTGTGTGGCCCAACTGGTTGGGCATAGTCCCACAGAGCGAAAGGTCATCTGTTCAATTCCTGATCAGGGTATATACCTAGGTTTCGGGTTCAGTCCCCAGTCTCTTTCACATTGATGTCTCTGTCACTCCCTTTCACTCTCTCTTCCCTTCTCTCTAAAAAAAAAAGTAAAAAAAAATACTTCTTTTTTATATATTTTCTTCTCCTTCTGAGGTGGAATGGACACTTGCTAATTAGCAGATGTCCTCACCCATGAGGTTCCTTCTGTAACATTTTCTAGCTCCTTCCAGTCTTCACGGTGCATTTCGTTGAAAGAAAAATCACTAAAATTCTATAAAATTATTATTATTTTAACTATATTTTATTGATTATGCTGTTACAGTTGCCCCATTTCCCCCCTTCTTTCCCCCC
>PVJI01027872.1:0-17148 GCA_004026765.1 Micronycteris hirsuta
GGAGAGAAGTATTCCAAGTCATGAAAGGCAAGGACCTACATCCAAGAATACTCTATCCAGCAAAGCTATCATTTAGAATGGAAGGGCAGATAAAGTGCTTCTCAGATAAGGTCAAGTTCAAGGAGTTCATCATCACCCAGCCTTTATTATATGAAATGTTAAAGGGATTTATATAAGGCATGGAGGGATATCAATAGGGGAGTGGGAGGGGGAGAGAGGAGGAAAAAGTGCAGAGAATAAGTAGCATAAATGGTAGGCAGAAAACAGACAGGGGGAGGTTAAGAAAGTATAGGAAATGTAGAAGACAAAGAACTTATGTGTATGACCTATGGACAAAAACTAAAGGGCGAGGAATGGGGGGGTGGAAGGGAAGAAAGGGGGGAAAATGGGACAACTGTAATAGCATAATCAATAAAATATATTTTTTAAAAAAGATTAAAAAAGGCAGCCTGGCTGGTGTGGCTCAGTGGATTGAGCGTGGGCTGTGAACCAAAGGGTCGCCAGTTCGATTCCCAGTCAGGCCACATGCCTGGGTTGCAGGTCAGGTCCCCAGTGGGGTCCATGAGAGAGGCAACCACACATTGATGTTTCTCTCCCTCTCTTTCTCTCCTTTCCCCTCTCTCCAAATAAATAAAAAAATAAATAAAGATTAAAAAAGAGAAGTCTCATGCTCTGGAAAACCCCTGTGTCCTCAGGACACCAGGACCCCCCACGAATGGAGAGAGAAGCCAGCACAACACAGTGCAATGAAATACAGGAGCATGCAGCTGCGAAGTGCAGCAACAGAGGTGAGTTACAAACGCACAGTGCTGGGTGGGAAAAGCCGGTACGAACTCTGACAGCCTGCACAGCTCCATTCATGTGACTTCCCGGGAAAGGGCAGTTACTACAGAAGGACTGCCAAGGGCAGGACCCGCGAGAGGAAATGACCACAAAGCGTCCAGAGAGCTTTTGGGGGTGATGGAGCTGGCTTGTAGCTGATGGCCAAGGCGGTTACGCACCTATACATGTTTGTCCAAATCTTACCAGAACAAGAATGATTTTAACTGCATGTAAATTATACCTTAACAAACCTGACTTTAAAATCAACAACAACAAAGTCCTGCCCATGGAACTTGCGTTCTGTTGGGAAAAGACTGATGATAAACAGAACGACTAAATTATATTGAACGGGAATCCGTTTAAAGCCGGGAGCCTGGAGGAGACTCCAAGGGAATGGGTGTTTAAGGAGGAAAGCGGCATGGGACCAACCCTGGGCTTGGACAGGCCAGCGGAGACCAGCGAAGGAGGCTCACTTATAACTGGAATCTAATGAACAAAACACGCTCACGAGAAGAATAACGCCAGAGACAAGGACACACGGGACAGACTGATGGCCGGCTGGGGGCGGGGGGACGGTGGAAGGAAGAGGACAACGAAGAGGGCACTGACTGAGGGGGAGGGGGGGCTGGCTGGAGAGGGGCCAAGGGGGAAAGCTGGGACAACTGTAATAGAATAAACTATAAAAACGCAAAATCTAAAAAAAAAATAAAAATAAAGCAGATTTCGTAGAAAAGGGAGGCTGAGGGGGGCCCACGGGGCAGCAGGAAAATCAGGAGAGAGGAGTCCTGGAGTGACGGAAGAGAGGAGGGGACTGGCTGGCAAACACTGCTGATGGTCACCTTGGCCAGGCGGCTCAGTTGGCTGGAGCACTGTCCCACGCACCGAAAGGCTGCAGGTTCAATCCCCGGTCAGGACATATACCGAGGTTGCAGTTCGGTCCCCAGCTGGGGGGCTTACAGCAATGGATCAATGTTTCTCTCACACAGCAATCTGTTCTCTGTCTCCCTCTCTCCCTCCCTCTCTAGAATCAAGAAACATGCCCTCGGGTAAGGATTTAAAAATATACTGCTAAAGGTCAGAGAAGACAGGAGCATGGACCACAGGACCTGGCCGCCTGAAGCTCGTCGGTGACCTTCACAAAAGTCTGCTCTGCGTAGCCTTCCAGGAAGAGGGAGGAGGCGGTGGGGACAGGAGGGCGAGTGGGACGGCACCACAGGGAGCAGTGGAGTGGCCAGGCTGGAGGAGGACAGGGGAAGCCAGAGATGCGAAGTGGGTGAGTCCTCATCTGCCTCGGTGCGACAGGGTGGGGGTGGGGGTCCACGAATCCCAATGGGGCTGAAGGTGCCTCCAGTCCGCTGTTGACCATGTGCCCCCAAACCCCCAGGAAGAAGAATGAATCCCTGTCCCGGGCTCAGCAGGACCCCACAGCTGGCAAAAGTGGGACGAGCCCCCATAGAGCCTTAGATCATCAGGCAGGCAAAGGACCCTGGGGCCTGAGGCCTGAACCACTTCCCATTCTGGAAACGCTGAAGTTCAAGGGACAGGCCAGCTCAACCACCACTCCCTCAGGCTCACTTAGACAGTAGAAGGGAGATTTCTGCAGGTCCAGGCCCCTGTGTACGCACACAGGTGCATGTGTGCACACATGCCCTTGCATTTGGGCGTATGCACCCTTGCATGCTTGTATACAGGCGTGCTCACAGGCACGAGGCCCCACACCCAGAGGCAGGCCCTTGTGCACCTGACATGGTCACACCCACGCTCTTACCCATGAGGAGCTACACCCCCACCCCCAGCTCCCAGCCTCCAGGTGGGCCCCAGGGACAGAGGCCCCAGCACTGGCCCCTACCTCACCCAGGCCACCTTCAAGGTGGCCCTATCCCAGCCTCATCACAGGTCTGTGCTCCCACCTGGTGGCCATTTGAGGAATCAGATGTGACTCAGACAAAGCACAGAAGGTGGCTGTGGGTTTGGGGCTGGGGGCCTGAGGACTGGAGGGAAGGGCGGGGCACTGGGTGAAGAGTTTAGGGGAATCAGGGGCCTTGGGGGCATAGAGAGATCTCAAGACTCAAATTCCTCCTTATAGGACAGGGCCCAAGGCCTGCACGTTTAGGCCCTTCAGACCAGGTTCTGAAATGCAGGCCTCTGTCCCTGGGTACCCCGTTGCTGACAGCCGTGAGAATCTGGCTTGCCTCAGGGGTCCGTAAAAAATGTCCCTCCCAGGGCTCTGAAGAAGCCAGAGGAGCCCCATGGCATCTGAGAAGGCTCAGCAGCCTGGGCTGCGGTAACAGGAGCACAGTCCTCACGGCAAGGCGGGCAGGGGGAGTGCACCCGCCAAGCTGCCGCCCGCCCGGGCCCAGGCCACAGGCGCCCTGCTGAGGAGGGGCCTGAGAAGCGACTGGATGGGTGGATTGGGGCATCCTGGGGAAGAGAAGTCTGGGAGAGGGGTGCAGGGCCACTGTCGCCTCTACCACGGACTTAGCGTGTGCCATGGGACTCTAGGGGTGTTCCACCCCAGAGACAGGCGGGAAAACTGGACCGGCGAGGCAGGGAGGCCTTTCCGAGGCCCCTGCAGCGTGTGAGCGGGTGCTCCGGAGGCCGGGCCTTCCTGGGCCAGCAAGCCCTCAGAGCAGCACCCAGGTAACACATCTGACCTCGAACAGGGCTCCCTGCCTCACCTTCGCCCCCTTCCAGCTGCCCCCAGCCGGCAGCCAAACACCTCTTCTTACAACGTAAGTCAGACCACATCACTGCTCCGGCAAAAATCTCCACCAGGCTCAGAGCAAACGCCAGGTCCGTGTGCCAGGGCGCCTCCAACCCAGCCCCGCCCCCTCCTCTCCCCACCTTCTCCCTCTCGCCTCCTCCACGCTCCTCTGCTCTGCCTGCATCATCTGTGCTATTCCTGGCCTGTCTTCCCCACTGGAATGGAAGCTCCATGAGGCAGGCTTATTGCCTGTCTCCTTTCCTGCTCTTCCCTCCACGCCTGGCATGCAGGAGACCTCGATCCATAGCCCTCGGATGAGTGAGTCGTGGCTGCAGGCCTTCCCACAAGGTGGCGCTGAGAGATTCCCTTTGCTTTGACAGTCTTGACAAAAACCAGCCATTTCTACACTTTCCAGGAAAAATAAATACTAGCAGAGCTGAAGCTTCTGTTTCCTGATTTATGTGGGTCTTCAGGACTCCCCAGACCAGCACAGGGTTCAGAGCACCAAGGAGCCAACAACCTGTGTTTTATCCCAGCTGCTCCACACGCTGAGTGTCAGAGTTTAGCAGCAGGCCCAGCGAGTTCCCGTCTGTAAAATGGGATCATAGTGGTGTCTGTCTTTTCATGTTGGGCAGGGGATGAGAATTCACTGAGATAATATGTGCTTGAAGCAGTGCCTGGTACAGAGCTGACACTCACTCAGTATATTCTCTCATTATTAGTATTGCCTTTAATGCTCATCCTTCCCCTCTAAGGCGGGGGGGGGGTCATGTGGCCCTTCATGTCCCACGATGCTCACAACGCCCCCGTATCTCATGTCTGGCAGGACACTGCTCACAGACAGGTCTGCAGGGGGCTTTCTCTGGCTGCCCTGCTCTCCCCTGTGATGCAGAGGGACCCCCCACCACATGCCCCCCCATGCCTGTCTCCTTTTCCCCTTGCCCAGGCTGCCCCCTCACCTTGCCTGCGCAGGATGCCGGTGGCCCCTGGGGCTGGAGGACAATCAGGTCTGGCCCCGTGAAGGTGTGTGGCAGCTGAGCCCGGTAGCGGTGCAGAAGTGTGTTCAGAACACTGGATTCGTTGACACTGACCAGGGAGGCCAGGTCCTCAGCCTGGTCCAGCTCAGGGGGGTTGGCCTGTGGACCATTACAGAGTGGCCCGTGGCTCCTCAGGCCTCCACACCGCCACCCCTCCCGCTGCCCCGCCGCCCCGCCCCTGCACAGCCATGTGCCGCAGACAGGGACAGAACACGAGGGCTCTGCAGAGAGGGTCACACAACCCTACGTGTGGGACAGGGCACCCCTCTCCTTTGCTTGTGGTGCGGCCTGGGAGCCACCCCTCGTTCACACAGGTCTCTCCTTCCTCCACTGACTGTACCATGAGGGGAGATGCTCAGAACACAGACGCGGCAAGATCAGAGCATCTCCTGCATCGCAAACACCCCAAAAAGCAGGTGGTGTTCCCCAGTCAGGCAGTGTTCTCTGATGCTTCCTCCTCCCCTGAGTCCTGGAGGGGAGCACGGTGTGTGCTGTGTGACGCTTGGGGACAGAGGCCAACAGCCGAACCGCCCAATTCCTCTGACAGTCCCTTGTGCGCGGATCCCTCGGTAATACACCCAGGCCCTTCTGGAAGCAAGGAAGACTGCAGCTTCTCCTTGGGGCATCCGTTCTAAAAGGCTTCCTGCCATTCTTTCCAGCTTCAGGGGGTTTTCTGGGCCTAATGCCCTGGGGTCTGCAAGCCCAAGCTCTCCTGTGGGTCAGTCCTTCTTCTGAGAATACCGGCCCTCTGCAAACTCCCAACGCCACTGGGAATAGAGGGCCTGGGGTGGGCGGAGGAGTGTGGGAACAGAGATGATCGAGGCCCGCACAGGGCTCCTGGAGGAAACTCTTTCTTGATTCGTAGAGGCTTTAAGGGTCAAAACGGGTCAGAAGACACCCCTTTTTCTATCATTATACTCTGACCCTCAAATAGATTTATGGTGCACTGAAAAAATTATGCAAAACAACTGAAAAAGCAAAACCACAAGAATCCTTGATACCCATAATATACGCCATTATACCCTATGCCATGGTTAATGGCAAACAGCACATTGGCTCTTGAGTTCCCTGGCAGACAGGGTGAAAAAGGAAACATGCTTTGTAGCATGATTTGCAATGTTCATAAAAAGAAAAGCAATTGTTTTCTTGGGTCAAGCCAAACAATAATCAGTCCTAGGATGTAACAAACATGCCTCTTAATGTGTCTTTATAAAAGGGACACAGTGGGACAGACTAATACTGACTCCCTAAAACAATATACCTCCAGCAGAGCAATGAGTTCAGGGTTATCTTCCCTATAACTCCCTCCAGGGCATCAAGCAGTCCCTGCAGTCAGGTAGAAGGAAACCCCTGGCAGGAGGGGCAGGAGAGTGTGGGGCAGGCAGGGAGTGGCGGGGGCTCACCCGATGAACATGCTCTTCGTCCACCTCAACGATGGTTTTGTCAGCGTCAATGCAAAGTCGCACCCTTCCCGCTGGCAGGTCTGCGGTCCCCTCATCTGGCTTAAGCACCGTTGCTGGTGAACAGCCCAGATGGGAGAGGAGAAAAGGGGGGAGGGAGAGAAAAGGGGAGAGGAGGAGAGACAGCTGCTGAGCCGGATGAGGGAGCTGGAGAGAGGGCTGGGACAGGGCAGAAAGGGACAGTCTCCTCTCCCTGCGTGGTCTAGTCGCACGGAGGGTTCTGAATTGTGAGCCCAAGCCCTTTAAGGACAGAGGCTGGGTCCCACTCCCCTTGGGCTTTTAGCAGTTGGCACAGTGCCAGGCACAGAGCAGGAGCCCAGACGGTGGGGGGCACTACCCACCTCATACCTGGACCTGGGAGGGCAGATAATGGCCTGTGGGCTGCCATCCCCTCTCCAGGCCCCACGACAGACCGCTGACTGATCACTCTTCCCAGCGGCATTCTGACTGGGACTCAGAATCCCTTCTGCTCAGTAGAGTGTGGTCACGGCTAATCGACAAAAGTGGGATGGGAGGTGAAACCTATTTGTCCACCTGCTGTGGACTCCAAGCACCCCAAGGAACCCTGCAGGAGCCAAACCATGCTCGTTGCATTAAAGAATTCATTAAATAATTAATTACCAGGGCTCGCATGTCTTTGAAAACAGACCTGGTAGACCAGCTGCCAAGAGTGAAAGGGCACTTGGCTATTCCCACCCCGAAGGGCCACAGCGCCCCATCCTAATCTCAGTGGCTCCTCTCAGCTCCCCTTCTCTGCAGACTGGAAGTGGGACCTGGGAAACCCGGCTAGCAGCAGAAGGGGGCGCCAGAGGAACAGACTTAGACACCCCCAGCCCTAGAGGTACTAAAGCCCCCTAATTACCAAGAGTAAAGCCATCCTTCTGAACCAGCCAGACTTTCTCTGCCTCGTACCATCTGTCCTCAGGAGCCTGAGAGCAAAGGTCACATAAATTAACCCAGGGTGACACTGCCCTCTCCCCACTCCCATGCACGAGAGGGGCAAACCCCTACATAACAGTTTGTGAGTGTGGTCTGGGACCCCCCTAAATCAGAATCTAAGAGGTGGGGCGGTTGCTTATTTAAATGCCAATGGCTTAGCTCCACCCCTGGCCTTTCAAATGAAAGCTCCAAGGGGGGCTTCTTATGCAGCCCCAAGGTTGAGAACTTTCATGTGGCATTGTAAGCTCAGCCATGAGGGGACATCTGCCCTGCTTGGGGCTCCCTCACGCTGTGGAGCATCTCACACCAGCACAGGTGCGGTGGAGGCCACAAGACCCCTGCTTGTCAAGGAGAAAGTGCTCGTCCCTTCCTCTGAGCCGGCCACCGCTCGCCAATTCCCTGTCCATCTCCTGTCCCCACCTTGCTCGGCTAGGAGCAAGTCGTTCCCAACCCTCCTCTCCCCACCGCCCCCCATGCAGGGCTGCAGCCCTCACCTGGTCCAGGTCTCCACTCGGGCTGCCTCTGCTCCCCTCTGGCAGGGCTGACCCCTCCTGGTTCTCCTGCACCGGAGGCCTTTCTGCATGGCTCCCCAGGGCAGGCACTCTGGGTCCTCCTGGCTCCGTCTCCAGGGCCTGGGCCCTGCCATCCGCTCTTCTGCAGGGCTCCCTGGCTTCCTGCCCGCTGCTGTCTGGCTGCCTCTCCTTCTCAGCGGCTGCTGGGGTCTCCCCACGTTCACCCACCTCCTTGGGGGCTTCATGGCCCTTCTCTATCTTGCTCCCAGCCTCACCTGCCTCCCCAGACTCACTCTGAGGCCCATGTGCTTTCTCCATCCCGCTGGGAGCCTCCCCTGTCTTCCCGACCTTGCCCTGCACTTTGTCCACCTTCTCTCCCTTGGTCTGTAGTTTCTCTGTCTTCTCCACCTTACTCAGGAGCACGCTCTCTTTGTCCTTCTTCTGGGGACCATCCCACCTGCTCTTTCTGCCCAGGGAAGCTCCCCACTTTTTCACCTGGATTTGGGCCCCAGCCAGCTTCCCTTCACCCCCTGCATCCTTGGAGAGTTTCCCCTTTGCCACCTTGTTTGGAGGGTCCCCTCCCCCCTTCTCCACTGTCCCTGGTCGTCCCCCCTCACCAGGCAGCTCTTTGTCCTGAGGCTCCTCCCCTTTCAGCCCTTTGGCCTGGGGGGCCCCACCCCCTTTCCCTGCTGTGCCTTGGTCTTTCTCGCCTTTTGTCAGATGCACAGTTCCTGGGCCCTCAAAACCCCCAGTCGGAGTCTTCTCAGCCTTCGGGGCTGTGTCCTCAGGGCTGGCTGGGGGACCATGAGGAGCCTGTGGGGTCTCCTCCTTTCTCCCCCCTCCAGGGTCCGTGGCTGGGGCTGGGGTCTTGCAGGCGGGGGTGTCCTGGGGCTGAGTCCTCTGCTCCGCTGGCTTGGCTGAGTCTGGGTCCAGCTTGGCCACCATCAGCAGCACGTCGCCCCTCCTCACACCCCTCTTGAAGGGCAGAGGTTTTTTGGCTGGAGCCCCGCTGGGGCCCGACTCCTGGGGCTTCTCGCCATTGACGGTGGTCATCAGCGCGGGCTCCGTGTTGCCAGCCCCCTCGCCCTCCTTGCCTGGAATGTTGGGGGGCTGCGGAGAGCCTGCCTGGCTGTCCTGGGAAGTCTTTTGGCTTCCGGACTTGGTGCCACTGTTGGATTTGCTGTTGGGTTGGCTCGCGGAAATTTCTGGGGTCTAGGAGGGAAATCACAACCATCCTTAGCTGCTTGCTGGCCTAAGCGCTTCATCGTTCACTCATTCATTCATTCATTTGTTCACCCAGCCTTTCTTTCACCCAAAGACCCTCCAAGCACGTATGAGACCCGATGGGCAATGGCCCAGTGTCTCCAGACCAAGGGAAGAGTGTAAAGAGAGTGGACTGCGGAGCCCAACAGACTCAACTCCAAATTCAGCTCCTAACTCTGCCGCTCACTGGCTGTGTGGCCGGAAGTCAGTTACTTCCCCTCTCGGAGCTGTTTCCTCATCAGTAAAATGAGGCCCACTGCAGCCCACCCTGCAGAGGGGCAAGAGAGTCCGTGACAACCGTCAGACGCTGAGCTCCGCACATGGTAACAGTGACAGCAGCTGCTACCTCTGCTACTGTTGTCACTGGTTTTTTGTTTTTATTGCTTGTTTGTTTTTTTGTCTTGCTTCCTGCTGGGCCAGGAAGGGATGAGGGAAAGGACTGGAGCTGGGCTAGGCTGTGGCCCCCCAGGTGATTGTGCCCTGCGGCACCCCCTTGAGTGCCCAGGGCCTGGTGGCTCAGTCTGACCTGGAGCCAGGCAGGACATCATCTGCGAAAGGGATTGGCTGCGCTTCGCATGTCTCACCACGTCTACACCAGTTTGAAAGGTGAGTCAGTGCCTTATTTTTAACCAAACCACCACAGTGGAGACTACCGTGGGGAGAGGCCCAGAAAGATAGCCGATCTCCCATCGTCCCTCTCCCCACCCCACCCCAAAAGAAGAGAGTTCATGGAAAATTCAGACTGGCTCTCTTTCTCTCATGAACACCGAAGCCCCCAGCCCTCCACAGCTTTCTTAAAATGTGGGAGAAGCAGCACCTCTAGAATCGCCGGGGTCGAGAGGAAGCTCACAGCACACCCAGTTTACAGATGAGCAAACGGCAGCCCAGACGGGGGAAGGTTTTGAACTGGACCACATGCAGCGGTGAGGCTGGAGCTGGAACCCATTTCTCCTGACATTCGATATGGGTCTTTCTCTACCCCAGTGTTGTTTCCGGCCTCTCCCTGTCCCTCACCGGCCAGGTGGCCCTAGGAGAGCCAGGTCACCTCCGGGAGCCTCATTTTCCATCCCTGCAAAATGGTGATGGGTTATGTGAGGGCTGAATGAAACAGCTGTGCTGGCCTTGGGGGAGTGTCCAGAGCTACGTGCTGATTGGCATGAGAGAACTGCAGGGGCAGGAGCCAGCCACAGCTTGCTGCCTTGCAGAAGCCTGTCCTCAGACTGCCCTGCCCCAGGCCCAGGAGCCCCTGGGGCCGTGGTCCAGACACCTGTTGTGGCCCAAGGCCTGTCCATCTTGCGTCTTGGCCGTGAGTCTCCACCCAGGCCCAGTCGTGACAGTATGTCCCCAGCCTCTGCTTCTTCACTTGTGCACAGCGACGCCAGGCTGGCCCACACCCTTGTGAAGGAACCCTTCTGTCCCCAGGCCTGTGACTCCTAGCCACCTCACTCCACACTGGCCCTGCTCCCAGGCAGCTCACCAGAGCAGAGAACACACAGATTCTCATCCTGGCTCTGCCTCTATCTGGTCTCATGACCTTGAGTAAGTCTCTGGACCTCTTGGAGCCTCAGTCTCCACCTCTGATAAGTGGGTATAATCCCATGTGCCCCGATGCTGCACAGAGTTTCAAACAGCCCATGAGCAGCAGAGTGAACGTGGTCTGCTCATAAACAGGCACGCAGCAACATTTCGTCAGGACCTAACAGCCTATGGGGTCGACTTTGGCTCCCACTTATGCCGGGGTCAGGCAGGGGTAGGGACAGAGCCTGCCATCCCCCACACAAAGGCTTGGCAGGAGCGTTTCAGCAGCTGCTGCTGTTCAGCAGCCGGAGGACTTCTCTGATGCAGCCAAGTCACAGTGATTGGACAGGTGCAGGCACGTGGGCCAGCCGAGCAAACAACAGCTGCAGGGGAGTGGGAGGCAGAGCCAGGAGGGCCTCCTGGGCCCAAGCCAGCACTAGGCCCCGAGGCCACCAGATTTCTCAGCCTAGTCGCTGCAGCATTCATCCTACTTCAAGGGGCACTGGAAATACACGAGGAGGTACCGTTTGCCCAACAGATGGACTATTTCCAGAGATACACTATTTGAGCTGGGTTTCGAAGGATGCACAGGAGTTCAATAGCTCAAGCTGAAAAAAGAAAACATTCTTCTAGGTCCACTGCTGTAAGCCTACCTCCACAGTGTCTTGCCCCATCGTCCTGTCCAGGTTCCCTGGCTAGGAGCTGGAGGCAAAGAGCCCTGGCCACCATCAGTAATAAATTTGCAGGTCCCTAAAGCATAGGTAGTGCATCTTGGCCAACTATTGTTTCAGTCCAGCTGTGCTATTTAGAATAATTAAGGATTTTTAGTAGACATCAACCAATCAGAAGGGGAGCCCGCTGGGGCAGGGTACTGAAGCCCCTACCAGTGACAAGCATTAACCCTTTAACTTCTGGATTGTGGCCACACCGGCGGACTAAGGAAAGGAGCCTAGGTAAGCATACCAGCTGGAGGGTATTTGGGGGCTTGGGACCACAGCTATTTACCACCTGATATGGAAAATTTTTAATATTTTAACAACCAAAACAGCTACCATCAGTGAGTACCAGCTAAATATCGTTTCTGCCTAAATTACATTGAGTTAACCATACATCCTGAGCTAATATCTAGGTTTCTCTTTCTGCAAGTGTGGGATAAAATCATGCCCACAATTGTACCTCAACTAATTTCTTTCATTCATTCATTCAACATGAGAGTTGCTCAAGATACAAAGTTGAATGAGAGAGAATTCTTGCTCTGAAGGAATTCCTAGTCAAAGAAGTTACATCATCAAGTAATTACTCTGCCGACCACAATTAAGTCAGGCGTAGAAGGTGCAGTGGGAATCAGAGGAAGGAAGGCAAGGGGAGAGCTTTTCAGAGATGTACTTTTTAAGTTGGGTTTTTGAAGGATGCAAAGGAGTTCACCAGATGAAGCTAAAAACCAGGAACAGGCAGGGACAGCAGGAGCCAAGGCAAGATGGCAAGTGACACAGAGGAGGTTCACAGGACAGGACAGTGGGTGCCAGCAGGCACCTGGCCCCTCCCTGCAGGGCCACTTACTTACCTCTTGCTCTGGAGAGGTGAGCACCGCCTGTTTCTTCAGTCTTGCTTCCTTAGATTCTTTCTCCGTCTCCCGGACCAGCTGCCTAATGAAGCCGCCTGGGATTACAGAGAAAAGGGGCGGGGGCGAGGAGGGCGGAGGGCTCTTGTCCTCTTCCCGAATCTGTTTTGCAGAAGCAAGAAAGGGAAGAGCTCAGTGAGCAAACCAACAGGGGCAAGCTGCCCTTTAGAAAGCTGGCCAAGAAGCCTGGGACGGGGCCCAGGAGGACGTGCATGACCAAGCCCATGTGTGAGAGGCCACGGCAAAGCAGGTGAGGCTGGCAGGGCTCTGAGGGCCTGGAGACAGCGCGTGGGAGTGGAATGCATGAGCAGCAGAACATGGAATGCACTCCAGCCAACAGGACTTCTGCCTGGGCCGAGCTTCCTCATAATATGAACTTGGACCGTCAAGGTCTCAGCTTCCCTTCCTTGGTGCAGGACAGACCCATCTCTAAAAGGACGTGTCCAAAAGGAGGTTTTCCAGTTTCCAGAAGGGGTTAGATCGCAGGGAACCACCAAGTTTGTACTTAATATAACAATCAATTACTTAACCACATAACCACTTACGTGCGCCAGGAACATGACAAGGGAGGGATGGGCTTGCAGCCGTGATTTATGTAAGTGCCCAGCACTATAACTACAGCTCACTACACTGACCCAGAGCCATGGCTTCTTAATGGTCCTTAAACAAGGACCTGGGCAGCCAGGAGCTCCCCAACGCTGGGCCCTAAAGCTGGCAGGCTGAACACCAGCACTGTACCCCAGGAGCATGGTCCAGATCAGGGGTACACGTAAGACCGCTCCTTGGCCACAGCAACCTTGGGGGCTCAGGCATGGTGGGACTGGCTGTGGCCCCTGGGTTGTGTCTCTAACAAGTATCACTGTGACAGCTCAAGAGGGACAAAAATCTCCAGCACTTTCTATGGAAGAGCTACACAGTGGTTTAAAATAAGCTGCTTATCAATGTCCTGTGTGTGTGGATGATAACCAAGGACTTCAAAGAAGATAAGGCGAGGAGACACAGCAGAGGCCATGGGATGAGGTGACCTTGCAGACCTCTGCCCAGTTCAAGAAGCAGGGGACACGTGAGGCTGGGCGCACATTTATACCACACCTCTCCCCTCCATGAGGATTGAAACGCACATATGTGAGAGTGAGTCTTCAGGCACACTCAGCGGGTGTACACTGCCTCTTTCAGGACTATTTTCAATGCTCCTCTCAGACTGGTCCAGGAAGGGTAGGGGCAGCAGCCAGGGGGCAGCCAGAAAGGAGCTTCTCACCCACCCCGCCCTTCAGCCTCCAACTCATCAAGTCCCAAGCGTGAGGGTGGGATGAGGGGTGGAGGAGAGGACAAGCAAAGAAAGAGGCAGCCCTTCCAGGTATCTTGTGAGAAATACAAAAGAGAAAAGAGGAATAACTGGGCAGAAGGGCCCCTTTCCAGTTTTCCATGGTGACAAAAGGCGGGGACCACAGAAACCCATCCCCATGGCATATACACCTGGCAGCCGACAGCTCTGCCTCTGCCCCACCGCCACACTCTGCCTCCCACACCAGCCCCTGTCTCCTCAAAACTGCCATGAGGATGCAGACAGGACAGCTGGTCTACCCTCATTCCCCGGAGGCCCACTGAGGAACAGGAAAGACCAGGCGTTCATGGGTGGAGTCCAGGGCCTGGTCACTAATGACCAGCTGGCGAGGAGAAAACAGAAGGTGGAGCTGGACACGCCATGGAGAGGCATTGGAGGTCAGACACTCTGCCCAGGGTGGGAAGGGGCAGCCAGGCCGCCCATGCTGTGACTTGTCCAGCCGCAGGGCAGCCGAGCCCTGAGCACTACTTTCCTTCTGCTCCCACAGGGCGAGGCGTGATGAGATGGCCATGCTGGACACGGTGGCAGGGACAGCAGATGAGATGAGGCAAGATGAGATGGAGCTGTCTGCCTGGCAGCACGGAATGGGCTACAGACACACTCAGCACAGGACGCAGATGGACACAGACTGACACATGGAGACGCAGCGGGGAGAGAAGAGAGAGACAGGTTAGCTCACAGAGACTGTCCCACCCCGACCCCCACTGACACCGAGAGCCAAGACCACACAGCCAGGCACGTCCCAGCCACATGCGCCTGGGCGGGGCGCGGTCAGCTGGAGGCTGCTGGCAGCGGCGTGGACAGGGCCCTAGAATCCTTCCCTCTCGGCCCACACTGTAACGTTTTAGTGAAATATAACACCATCCACACAGTAGGATCTACACAATCACAGGTGTGCAGCTCAGCAGTCTCACCTAAAGAACATACCTGCATAACCGGCACCTGATCGAATGAAAAATACTATTTTTAAATGTTTAAATTAAAAAGATTTTATTTTCGAGTTTTCAAGATGGCGGCGAGATAGGTGGGAGCGGAGTCCACATCCCTCTGCCTGCTGGTGAAACACCGAGCCGGTCTTCTGAGGGACAGAGCGAACAGCCAACAGTGTTCCAGCATATATGAAGATCGGAGACCAGAATTTTACGGGACATTGATCGGTCGGTAAGGAGAGTGCTTTGGGACAATAAGGTCCCCAGGACCAGTATGGGGACCAGGGCAGGTGGCAGTCCCAAGCCCGGTGCCCCCCACCGCTTCCCGGTCTGCTGCAAGATTCTTGGGAGAGAGCCAGGCTGGGCTGTGTCAGTGGAAAGGTGCTTGTTTGGACCGGCGGGCTTAAACAGGAGGAATTTTTCAAAAAGAAAAATAGAAAACAGAGACACTCCACGGCTGTTTGGGGAATTCTCCACAGCAGCCGTTAGCCTCCTACGCCCCTGCCCCCCGCAGTCTGGGGGTCGGTGCGCACCCTGTGATCAGCAGCCCAGGTCAGCCCGCCAGCACACACTCCAGAAGAACCGGGAAGGTGTGCAACCAGTGGCGTCCTACCTGGCCGCGGCTCACCGGAGCCCAATCCAGGGGAATCAGGGACCGTGCCCACCCACACTCACTCCAGAAGTACCAGGGGCGGTACACACAGGTCTGCGGAGCTCATGCCCAGAGTGCCGGGAACAAAACGCCTTCCACCCAGCCCCTGTGACAGGAGCCCTGCAGGCCCACTGGCTCAGTAGGAGATAGGCAGAAGCGCCCCGCAGAGGGGAGCTGCAGTCTGCAGAAAGACTTGACTCAGTGGAGGGGCTGAACTACCTGGAAGGGGCGCTGAGAGTCCCTAGCATCTAGGCCAGCAAAGAGCGAGAAGGTGATGTGTGAGTTGCCCCTAATTGGTGCACCTCAAGGACAGCACAGCTGGTGGACTAAAGGCCTAGGCTGGGCACAGAAGGGCACCTAGGAGCTAGACTGGAGGCTGGACAACAGCGAAGAGTGCATCTCAGGAAGGGAGAAAAGTGAAACCAATACCTTCCCAGCCTGACGCAGCCAGGAAGATCAGAACAGGCCTAACAGGTTTAAAGCCAGCAGAAGGCTTTTTTTTTAATTCCTTCTTCCCTTCTGTCCATCTTTCTTTTTTTATTCTTTCTTCCTCCCTTTCCTGTATTAGTACTTGTTCCTTCCCTTTTTTATTTTTTATTTTTATTATTATTTTTAATTAAAAAATTTTTTTTCATTCCTTCTTCCTTTTTTCCTTCTTTCTTTTTTATTCCTCCTTCCTTCCTTTCTTCCTTTCCTTTTGTTTATTCCTTCTCCCTTCCTTCCTCCCTCCCTTTTTTTTCTTTTCCTTCTCTTCTTTTCCCACAGGTGAGACATTAAAACCTGGAGCTGTGAAAAGACCAGAGTTAGACCGAAACAAGGGTCATTCCAAAAAACAGAGACAGTGAGACAAATTTCACTTTGCTACTCCAGAGAACTTGCAAGGTGGGAGCGGTGAACACCAGTACACTTGCTGGAAGAGGAAATACACCAACAAAGGAACCACCAACAGAAAACAATGGAAGAAGGTGAAGGAGGGAATGGAACCCACACTAACCTCAATCCAGGACTGACCTGGAAATACAACCAATTGGTGGAGAAATTACCCACAACAAACAATGTTACAAGAGTGAGAGAGAAGCCTCAAAACCTTGTTCACACAGAAGAATCAGCTTCAGCACAACCTGTCCACACCTGCGCAACAGAATACAAGGCATGGTGGATGGGGTGACCCTCAGTTAACCAGCTGGAGGAAAGGACCTACCAAAGACAGACCCAACAACAATCAAAACCCAAAGACATACATAGAGCCAACATAAACAACAGTCCAAGACCAGCAAGCTCAGGAGATTAAGGAGACTGCACCACTGAATCTCACAGCTATTCTATCATAGAAGTTCATACCATAAACCCAGGGAGTCAGAAAACATCAATTTAAGAAACAGAGGCTAGCAAGAAGAGTCTCACAAACAATGGGAAGACAGAGAAACAACCCCAAATGAAAGGAAAGGAGGAAGCCCCAGAAAGAATGATAAACGAAACAGAGGCAAGTCAACTACTGAGTTCAAGGCATTGGTCATCGGGAAGATCAATGAACTCACACATAATTACGGGAAACTACAATGAACTCACTGCAAACTATATCAACATGAAAAAGGAAATTGAAACTATCAACAAGGGCCAAGGGGAAATAAAGAATACAATTTCTGTACTGAAGAACACAGAAGAAGGAATCAAAAGCAGGCTTGATGAAGCAGAGGATCAGATCAGTGAGCTGGAGGATACGGTAGAAAAAAAAACACCCAGAAAGAGGAAGAAAAGGAAAAGAGGCTCAGAAAGAATGAGAGGGATTAAGGGAAATGCAGGACAACATGAAATGTACTAATATCTGTATAATAAGGATACCAGAAGGAGTAGGAGAAGAGCAAGTGATAGAAAACCTGGTTGAAAAAGTAATGATGGAAAACTTCCCTAATCTGATGAGAGAAAAAGTCACACAAATCCAGGAAACACAGAAAGTCCCAATCAAGAGGAACCCAAAGAGGCCCACTTCAAGACACATCATAGTTAAAATGGCAAAATTCCAAGACAAAGAGAGAATCTTAAAGGCAGCAAGGGAAAAACAGGAAGCAACATACAAGGGAGCCCCGATAAAGTTAGCAGCTGACTTCTCAATGGAAATGCTCCAAGCCAGAAGAGAATGGCAAGAAATATTCCAAGTAATGAGAACCAGAGGCCTGCAACCAAGGCTACTTTACTCAATGAGGCTCTCAAGCAAGATAGAAGGCCAAATAAGGAGCTTCCCAGACAAAAGAAGTCTAAAAGAATACACCTCCACCAAACCAGGTCTGCAAGAGAGGCTAAAGGGACTGCTTTAAGAAAAGGAAGGAAAAGAGAGAGAGAGAGAGA
>PVJI01027873.1:0-17162 GCA_004026765.1 Micronycteris hirsuta
ATTTTATTTTTTATTTATTTTTAGAGAGAGGGGAAAGGAGGGAGACAGAGAGGGAGAGAAACAGCAATGTATGGTTGCCTCTCACATGGTCCTCATGGGGACCTGGCCTGCAACCTAGGCATGTGCCCTGACTGGGAATCGAACCGGGACTGCCTGGTTCCCAGCCCGCGCTCAATCCACTGAGCTACACCAGCCAGGGTGTTAAATTTTCAATTTCTTGTTCTTCCTCTTCTCCTGGCAGCTCTATGATGCAGATGTTGGAGCACTTAAAGTTGATTCCTAAGCCTCTCCTCATTTTTTTGGATTATTGTTTCTTCATTCTGTTCCAGTTGGATGTTTATTTTTTCTTGTTTTTCCAAATCATTGATTTGAGTACCGATTCCCTTCCCTTCACTGTTGATTCCTTGTATATTTTCCTTTATATCAATGTGTATAGCCTTCATTTCTTCCTTCATTTTGCAACTGAGCTCAGTCAATTCTGTGAGCATCCTGATTACCAGTGGTTTAAACTCTGCATCAAATAGGTTGTCTGTCTACTCGTTGCTTAGGTCTTTTTCTGGAGTTTTGATCTGTTCTTTCATTTGGGCCATATTTGTTTGTCTTGGTGCACCTGTTGTAAGGGGGAAGAGCCTTAGGTATATGCCAGGGTGGGGCATTCCTCTTTGCTCTGTTGGGGAACTTTCTGTGGGGAAAGGTTCAGAGAAGGAACAGTGTTGCTCGTGTGCAAGCTCTGCTCTAGTCCTACTTTCCAACAAACTCTCCTGTGAGACTAGGAGTTTCTCCCACCTTCACAATCCCACCAGTATTTTATAGCTGGAGATTTTGTGTATTTATTTTCTGGTCAGCCATCTCCACCTCACCCACATAGTCTGCCACCTTGCCACATCTTCTTTGCCCGGCTGCCTGTTTCCATCCCTCCTATTGGTCTGGATGAATGTTTCTTTAACTCCTTGGTTGTCAGAGTTCCATGCAGTTTGATTTTCTGTCACTTCTGTTTGTTTATTGTTTTTAAATTGGTTGTTATCCTTCTTTTGTTTGTGCAAGGAAGTGAAGTGTTTCTACCTACACCTCTGTCTTGGCCAGAACTCATTAAACTTACCACCGTTTTCTTATCCACTCATATACTGATGGGCACTTAAGCTGTTTCCAGCACTTGGCTACTGTAAATAACGCTTCTATAAACACTGGGGTGCATAAGTTCTTTTTGAATTGGTGATTTAGGATTCTTAGGGTATATTCCCAGCAGTGGAATTGCTGGGTCAAAAAGCAGTTCCATTATTTGTTTTTTACAAAGGCATTTTTGTACACCAACAATGAAATATCCCTTGAAATCTTTTTTGACACTATTTGTTTACTGAACCGTTTCTTTGTAAGTACAAAGGTAACTAGCACAAGTTAAATTTGTACAAATTTCAAATTACTGTAGTTCAAATTAATGAGGTTTTAATATACTGGGAGTCTCTTATAATTGTTTAGCTGGCAATTATATGGTATTATAAATGTGTAGATTGGCCCTGGCTGGTGTAGCTCAGTGGATTGAGCACAGGCCTGTGAATCAAAGTGTTGCTGGTTCTATTCCCAGTCAGGGCACATGCCTGGGTTACAGGCCAAGTCCCCAGTGAAGGCGGGGGCGCTCCTGAGGCAACCACCCATTGATGTTTCTCTTCCTCTCTTTCTCCTTCCCCTCTCTCTAAAAATAAATGAATAAATAAAATCTTTTAAAAAATAAATGTGTAGGTTGCTTTATAATAGTATTTTCTTCCTATGCAGTGCTAGAGAAAAGGAAGAGGGAAGACATTTTCTACATATATATTCCTCTTCCCTTTGTCACTGTTCCCTGCATCTTAGCAAGAAGGAAAGCTAGTGTTGGAAGTCCCTACAGGAGCTACAAGCAATTGCAGTTCTAAGCTGAGATACACATGTAGCTATTATGTCACTCAACCCTGTGACCCCTTTGAATCAAAACCCTTCTCTCTCTTTCTCTCTCACTAACTCACTACACCTTTTTTGCTTCCTTTCCCATCTCTCCTACCTCACTGTTTTCTACAAACTGCCTTTCTTCTTTTATACTAAAAGTAACTTCTTAAAGGTCTCTAGTGACCTCCAAATTGTCAAAGTACGTGGACTTTGGCAGTTCTCAACCATCTAGACCTGTTTACTTCATTTGATGCTATTAACAACATTTTCTTGCTTGAATTATCTCTACTCCTGCCTTCCTGGACAGTACACTTTGCAAATTCATCTTCCTTTTGTCTCCTTCATACATTCTTCCCCCTTTTCTTACTATTATCCATATTTATAGGTGAGGAAATAAAAGTTAAATAAGCCCAAGGGTAAGCATATAGCAAGTAGTTTAGCCAGGCTTCCAACTCCAAAGCCTATCTCTAACTACTATGTCATGATTACTATGTCTGTAGATATTAGTAACCTGGATCCATTACTAAAATATATATTAAACATTGGTGTCACACTCGGGAAATCTATGTTTGTGTGAGAATAAGATGAACAGAGCTTAGATTTGATCATTTCTAGAATCCCTCAAAACTCTGAGATGCCTTTTTTTAAATTTTCAGCTTTTTTTCCTGCTAATCCTCAAAACAGGTCTTCTATTTCAGCCAAGGCTGTCTGATACTTTCTCTAAAAAGGCACAGTGCCCACATACTTCAGTACCTATTCCTATCATTTCCTTTGTGTAGCGTGCCCTTCCTCTTAAAATCCTGTCCAACTGACCGCACCTAGTACAAGTCCTACCTTCATCCTAGTTTGTATTGTTCACTTGTATCTCTGAAACCCCTTGATCATTATATTCATATAAATCACTTGGCACTGATTAAAGACCACCTTAAACTACTGGTTATCTGTTCATACAAATATGTTTTAGCCTTTCAACTCAGTCATCAGCCCCTTATTGGATGGACCTCTGACTCATGTCTGGCACACAGTAAATGGTCAATAAATATTTGTTGATCACATATTTGGCCGAAGAATTGCTTTCCCTTTGCCTTAATCTTCTCTATTATTCTATTTTCACTCCCAGGGTGGGGTTGTGTGTAACCTGAGCAGTTGCTATCTAATGTTGATCATCCGACTGCCTTACTTCTTCCTAAAAGTCAAACTTCAGTCATTAGAGAAATTACCTCCTGAGAGTAGCCACACATCAAATTTGGTGCTTGTGAAGAGAATACCTGGTTCTAATGGAATCCTAGCCTCTTTACTAGGTGAAATTTCATGAGTTCCTAATGGAAACTGATAGATGGGATTTGGCTGTCCTGTCCCAACACCTCTGTGAAGTAGATAAGCAATATGGATTAGATGTTACTGCAATATTTGACTGAAAACTCTTTCTTTGTGGATCTGGCTCCTTTGCAGCTTTTATCTCAAGATACGCTCAGAATTCTTCAGAGTTTGCTCTTAAATATCATCTTTTCCCCATGGAAACGTTCCCTCAGTCATGCTGCAGCTACATAAATTATGTAAAATTGCAGTGATTGCACTCATACACATGATACTCTATGGCCAAAGAGTAGAAGATTATTCAACTCTTATCAAATCATAATGCCAAATTCCTGTCCAGAAGATTCCAGCTGCCTCCTGGTTTGAGATACACATGAATTTGTAGGAATAAGAGATACCAACCCTCTTCTCAAATACTTCCACTAAAGTGGAAGAATCCATGAAGCCAACGAGATGATGAGTAAAATCAAATGCATTGTTTTAAACAACATGATAGTACACTAATTCTCAAAGTAGGTGTCAATTCTCTGAAAGAGGGAACAACTAACCTGGAGATAATTATGATGCCAGAATGATCATCCAGTTGTGGATATAGTCCTATTCCCATGGTCTTTTCTCATAGGGCTATATTGAAAGATGATAAGTTTTCACTTCAGTAGGTGATGCCCAGTACTAAGCAGTATTGCCAAAGTTTATGTGAATGATGAATCACTCAATGTGAACAGATGGATCTTCAACCATTTTCCATTTGTAATAATGATTGAATCCAAAATGTTCAATGTCTGCAGGAAGACCTTTTGATTCAATAATAATATGCATTGGTGTGCTGATTCTTTCTGTTAATACATTTTCATAGTCATTTCATTTTACAGATGAGTTGTTAATAACCAGAGAGGAAAAATGACTTTGGTTCTGATGGACTAGCATCACCAGGAAGGTTATTATATGATAAGGACCTTCAGATTGTATCTAAACTGGATTTAGACCCCTAACTCAGTTCTCAAGGTTTCCTTTGGAATTTCTGTATCCAAAATGAGATGACAGTATCAAAGATGATACTGTGAACAGTTCCAGCACTGTTCCAGTACTGCTAAGACTAGATGAATAAGGGGAAGTGAGCCTGCAGAGCAGTCCTGAGAGTTTCAGTCAGACAAAAGGAAGAACTATATATAGGAATGAGTTTTCAAGGGAAGTTGTTCAAGCCCACTTGGAAGAAAAAACATAAAAATGAGATGAGCACTCATCTGCCTGGGAGTACTTTTCTCTTTTCTTACCTAGAAGAGGGACAGTGAACCAGGAAATTTTTCTATGACAGTTACAGCTCTTTGATTTACCTCAGAATAAAAGGGCTAAGACTTTTGTTTCACATGTATTTTGAAGTCCACAAATGAAAGTATTGATTGTTTTTAAAGAGAGAAAATGCCACCATTTTGTATTTTGTTGTGTGGTATTTCTAGCATGTCAGCAGAATTATTATATTGCCAAGGGCAAGAAGAGCCGATTGTTCATTCAGATGGAATTAAAATAAGAAAAAGAGTAGACTAATAGCCCTACTCAGTTTCTTTAGTCTTTGGACATTTTTACTGATTACAGTCTCAAGAAATAAAACCGTATCTTGATAATTAGATGATCAAAAAGGTATTCTAACTTCTTTCTGTCTCAGGTCTGTTAGAAACTCAGTGTGAATTTTTTCATCTTCAAGGACTGTCAGGAGGAGAGAAAATTGAGGGTGGCACAAAAGAGTCAGTATAGAAAAGTGCAAATATTCTCTCTTAAGTTGCCCCAAATATTAAAATAGCTTTGGAATGATTTTATGACTTCATTATACCTAAGTCCTTGGGAGGTCTTCTCTCAGCAGACATGAAGTTCAGCCTTACATATTGGTGATATAGAGGCTAGTGGTATATATTGAAACATAGTATTTTAGAATTGGAGGCAACCTTGTCTAACTCCATCATTTTTACATATGAAGAAACTGAGACCCAGAGATGGGACTTGTCTAAATTCACACGGTTAATTAGTGCAGAACCAGAGCTAATTATTACTAGACCTATATAATCATTTCAAGTTGGCTAGGACTGTGGCATGTGATTGATTATTTGAACTGCAGAAAATGTATCTATAACCTAGAGGAGCTGGCTTCCCCATGTTAATAGTATCACATTATTATAGCAAGCTAACCCAGTGGTATATGAGGTCCAATATCTCTTCTGTGTGCCACATAGGGGAGGGCCATTTGATCTCAAGCTATAAAAGGAATTTGAGACTGGGAAGCACCTATGAGTGAATTGCATCTGTAGTGTTGAACTCCAGCAGCTCAGCAAATCACAGAAGAAACTCTCCATGGCACCTGCTTACATGTCAGGGGAAAGTTTGTCCCCATCCCAGCCAACCCTTGGGGCTACTCCATCCAAATAGGAAAAAATATATAATCATATTTTATCTGTGATTTATACTTTGTTTCATATGTTGTCTAGATGATCTCTTTCAATTTCTTGATTTTTCGATAAAGAGTTTTCTGAAAAAAATCAGTTTTAGGTCAGTAAAACTCAATTTCAGACTAAGGATTCTTAGATTTTGTTTTCCTCTCCTGTTAGTTTACTAAAGTTATCAAAGAAACTGTCATTTTTTTTATCTCAGGGCCTATAAAGGACTCCCTGGCCTTACTAAGAGAAAGGAGCATACTCAGACATATAATAAAAGAAATATTGATTATGGTGTTTTAGTACTGGATATGCTGCTTGTTATTAGTATTTTGACCCTGAGTAAAGCACAGAAACCTTTTTTAAAAAATCTCAGTTTCCACATCTGTTAAATACTGTTTTTGAAAACCCAGATACTACTCTTATAATTACTGTTGCTATTTCCTAGGGTTTGAGAGTATGAGTTATTTTCTCCTTCTAATTCTGCACCAAACCAAGAATCCATGTGAGGAAAAAAATATGGTATCAGCTTTATTATAAGTAAAACTGGATTGAAGAACATGGAATGAGGCTTCCTACCATCTCCAGCTCCACATCTATACCTTGACACCTACCTATAGGGAAGATTGAATCTGAAGAGTAGACTACTTACCCTGCCGGTGTCATTGAGAGTGATGGCTTGTGTCACAATTCAGTTTGAAGCTAGAAATTAAGAGAAAGGTGGGCCTTTGGGTCTGCCACTGGAAAAGAGTGCCTGTGTCCTGAACAAGGTCTACTCACTTTGTAAGAGAAAAAGACTCATGTCAATTCAGGGACATCTGACCTCACAGCCAGAATGCAGAGGTTAAACCATGATAGAGCACTTACTTTTATTCTAATTTTACAAATCAGATTAAGTCAATCCTTCTATGCCAAAGAGCAATCAGGGGTGGGATGAAAGCCCAGAGAAGTTTCTATAGTACTGTCTGTCTGTTCCCTCTCACAAATAGGATGGATATTCCTTCCTCCCCTTGGAATAGTGAAAAGTATGACAAGAACCTCCATGCTCCCAACATTCTCGTTTGTTTGAAGATTAACATGACTTTTGATTTTTCATTCTTAGAAATTGTTTTAAACCAGGGGAAACCAGCAGTGACAGTCCATTATATAGTACAAATAAATAGGGTTATTCTAATAAAAATGTGCTACATTTAGATTTTGTTTTTACTTCTCTATGCATAAAATCAGCATAAATTGCAGATGGCCAACCTCATATCATTTGATTTACCTCAAAGTAGTACTTTACAGTGAAGACATTTGATTTTCCTGAATTTCAATTGTGAACACCTCTGCCACCACTTCAGCATTGTCATTCACATGGGGTTGCAAACTCAACAAGTCTTCCTTTCTCTTCCATGACACCGAAGCATAATAATTAAAATGCTTGATTACAAATAATAATAATAGCTAATATGATGGGACACCTACTGTGTGCCAGACAATCTATTAACTTATTTGATTTTCATAGTAATTCTATGATTGTCCTCATTTTAATGATAACGAAATTTAAATAAAGAGAAGTTAAGTAATTTGTCCAAATATTAAGTAGAGGAAATGAGATCTAAACCCAGGCAGAATATGTATAAAGTCAGTGTTCATAATCAATTAAATCAATAGAAATTAGGGGACAGATAGGCATCACTCTTATTCAGATGCTCCCCAAAGGATTGAAATGTGCAGCCAGGCTTAAAACCAGTACAGCAACCACTACTGCATCAGAATAAGTAGGTATATCTAGGCCACTGTGGTTCAGAATGTTGGCTGTTTGTAGTAGTCTATGACTATATTTAGAGTCTCTGTCAACTGAAGTGACAGTGAAGCAGTAGACCAAAAGGTCGCAAAAAAAGTGCTTGTGTAAATGTTGAACACTCTAGATATTTCAACACAGAAAGAAGAGACTGCCCAATTTGCAGTTTTTCCTTTCTGTTCTATTTCCTGATATCCATTTATTATCTATTGAAATAAAAATCTATGGTGATAAAGTTCTATCTTTTAATGGGCTAGGAGACAGCCTTGATGTTTTTCCAGTCTTCAATTTCCTTGATAATGAGAGCTATTCAATTTAAGCCATGCAAGTTGTAGTATTTCAAATTGAGCGATTGCTTGTGTAATAGAATTAATTTTAAAATGTTTTGCTTATTCTACATTTGAATTTTAAGCAAAAGCAACTTTCATGGACAAGCTGGTTTATGGAATGTGGTGAGTGAGGGTTGATGAAGTGGCACAGAAAGTTATAAGAGATATGCCCAAATGCTGAAATGGAATGTACTATCTTGGGGTGTGGGGGCAGTTTTCAGCAGGTGGCATTCCCTAGCTACAGTCACTTTCTTCTGTGTATTTGATTTAATAACAACGCAGGAGTAGCAGCTTTTATTAAATATTGATCGTATGCCACCACTATTACCAGGTGCCACACACATGCGCGCACACACACACACTCAAGCAGACTTCACAACCAATCTAAGGCTTGGAAAACTTCATAAATTTTCCAGGCTACAGCTAGTAAGTAGTGGAATAGGACTTTTAAAAATGGAGGCAGGATAACATAATTGTTAAAAGCATGTTCTCAGAATACTGGCTCTGACTGTAGGCAAGTTATTGCAGCTTTTGAGCCTCAGTTTCCTTACCTATAAAATAGCAATAATACTACCAAGTATACAGGTTGTTTAGGAATTAAATAAGAAAATGAATAAATAGTGCTTAGTACACGGTATTCTTTCCTTTGATTATTTATTTAGTGTTATTAAGAGTGAGACATTGTGGTAGGCATTAAGAGGACAGCTGTGAATAAGACAAACTCCAACTCTGGCCTTGTAATGCTCATGGTTTACTGAGGAAGACAGTCATTAAGCAAATAATTATTTGCAATTATGTCAAGTGCAATGAAAGAGTGACTGCTTATAGTTAATACTCAGTAAATAAGAGCAAATATTTACTGAGTGGCTATTATGTGCTAGGCACTATGGCAGGTAGAGAATTCAGTGCAAGTGCACAATTGGAAAAAGTAGAAGCATTTTCATGAAAGTTTATTTCAGATCAGGGTGAGAGTAGCAACAACATCTTTGCTTCTCTGGTCAATCAAGGAAGCTTTGGGGGTGAGGAGATAAATTTTCAGAAGAGTCTTGGTTGTCTTCACTTGGAAGAGGAGAGATCAAGTTGAAAATCTGCCTTCTTCCTCCAAAATTAGTTACTGAGCATCATGCAAGCCATTTAATGTGAGGGGCATCCCGAGGATGAGTGGCCTTTGTAATTGGCAAGAGAGAGCTTTTAAGAAGCCACAGAGACATTTCTCTCTGAGATGAATGCTAAGGTCTGAATTTGCTTCAGAACTTACCATAAGTCTGAGCAGGTAACAGCTCATAATTATATATTCTTTTCAGATGCTTTTGTAAATATCATCCTATAAAAATATAGTGGTTTACTGGCAAGTTATTTTCTAATTTGGGCATTTTTATTCTTCTGCATTATTACCCTGACCAAGGATGAACAACCTGAGAAACATTGACTGATTTATTGAGTAGTGTAACTGCAAGATTTCAGCTTTTCTTGGTTTTGTGCCAGCTCTCTGTTAAACAGTTCTTATCAACATTAGGTGTGTGCAGAGAGGACTACAGGTCTTCCAGGCTGAGGCTTGTTGCCAGTGAAAACTGTTGTCCTTTGTAGTGTAGGGAATATAGTCAATAATATTGTAAGAACAATATATGGTGTCAGGTGAGTACTAGATTTATCAGGTGGATCACTTTGTAAGTTACATAAATGTCTAAGCACTGTGCTGTATATATGAAACAAATGTAACATTGTATGTCAACTGTAATTGAACAAAAAAGACTGTTGTTTTTTGCTGGAAGGTGTCACTATCTCTGTGGTACAGCCTGCAAAAGGGGAATGCCTTTCACTTTTCATCCTTTTGTCAGTTGGAGAGCTTTGTGTTGAAGCTCAGACTGCCCAGAAGTGTTCTATTTTTTTCACATTTAAAGAAATTTTTAAATTACATGTGAAGTACAGTATTAGTTTCAGGTGTATAACCCCATGATTAGACATTTACATAACTTACAAATTAGTCACCACGATAAATCTACTACCCACATGGCACCATACATAGTTATTACAATATTACTGACTATATTCCCTATGTTATACTTTATATACACATGACTATTCTGTATCTACCAATTTGTACTTCTGAATCACTTCACCTTTTTTACCCATCCTCCCAACCTCTCTCCCATTAGGCAACCATTAAAATGTTTTCTGTATATACGAGTCTGTTTCTGTTCTGGTTGTTTATTTTGTTTTTTACATTCCACATATATGTGAAATCATCTACCATTTGTCTTTGTCTGACTTACTTCACTAAGCATAATACACACTAGGTCCATCTATGTTATTGCAGATGTCAAAATTTCATTCTTTTTTATGACTGAATCAGATTCCATTTTATACATGTACCACTTCTTCTTTATCCATCCATCTATTGATGGCCACTTAGGTTGTTTCCATATATTGGCTATTGTAAATAATGCTGCAGTAAACATATGGAAGTATGTCTTTTTGATTTAGTGTTTTGGGTTTGTTTGGATAAATATCTTGAAATTGAGTTGCTGGGTCCTTCTTTGTCTCTTGTTATTGCCTTAGTTTTAAAACCTATTTTTGTCTTGTGTGAGTATTGCTACCCCAGCTTTTTTGTTTCGCTTTGTTTCCATTTTCATGAAATATCTTTTTCCATTCCTTTACTTTTACTCTCTGTGTGTCTTTCAATATGAAGTGAATCTCTTGTAGACAGTATATGTAAGGGTCTTATTTTGTTATCCATTCAGTCAACAATTTTTTTTGATTGGAGCATTTAATCCGTTTGCATTTAAAGTAATTATTGATAGACATGTCTTTTTTGCCATTTTATTAATTCATATTTTGATCTTTTTAAATATATTTTATTGATTATGCTATTACAGTTGTCCGATTCCCCCCCCCTTTTATTCCCCTCCACCCTGCACTCCCCCCATTACCCGCCCTTTAGTTTTTGTCCATGGATCATACACATAAGTTCTTTGGCTTCTAAATTTCCTATACTATACTTCTTAACCTCCCCCTATCTGTTCTCTTCCTACCATTTATGCTACTTATTCTCTGCACCTTCCCCCTCTCTCCCCTTACCACTCCCCTGTTGATATTCCTCTGTGCCTTATATAAATCCCTTTAACACTTCATATAATAAAGGCTGAATGATGATGAACTCCTTGAACTTGACCTGATCTGAGAAGCCCTTTATCTGCCCTTCCATTCTAAATGAAAGTTTTGCTGGATAGAGTAGTATTGGATGTAGGTCCTTGCCTTTCATGACTTGGTAAACTTCTTTCCAGCCCCTTCTTGCCTGTAAGGTCTCTTTTGAGAAATCAGCTGACAGTGTTATGGGAACTCCTCTGTGGGTAACTGTCTCCTTTTCTCTTGCTGTTTCTAAGATTCTCTCCTTATTTTTAATCTTGGGTAATGTAATTATGATATGCCTTGGTGTGTTCCTCTTTCAGTCCAACTTCTTTGGGACTCTCTGAGTTTCCTGGACTTCCTGGAAGTCTATTTCCTTTGCCAGATTGGGGAAGTTCTCTTTCATTATTTGTTCAAATAAGATTTCAATCCCTTGGTCTTCCTCTTCTCCTTCTGGTACCCCTATGACCCAGATGTTGGGACGTTTACGGATGTCCACAGATGTCTCAGAGGTTCCTAAGCCTCTCCTCATTTTTTTGAATTCTTGTTTCTTCATTCCTTTCTGGTTGAATGTTTTTTTCTTCCTTCTGGTCCACACCATTGATTTGAGTCCCAGTTTCCTTCCCATCCCTATTGGTTCCCTGTACATTTCCCCTTATTTCTCTTAGTGTATTCTTCATTTTTTCATCTAATTTGCAACCAAATTCAACCAATCCTGTGAGCTTCCTGATTACCAGTGTTTTGAACTGTGCATCTGATAGGTTGGCTCTCTTTTTGTGGCTTAGTTGTATTTTTTCTCGAGTTTTGACCTGCTCTTTCATTTGGGCCATTTGGGGAGGGGGGCACACCTGTTACTTTAAGGGGCGGAGCATTAGGTGTTCACCAGGGTGGGGTAACCCTCGTTGTTGTATTGTGATGCTGCCTGTGGGGGCAGGGCCTGAGAGGGAACAGTGGTGCTTACTCTGCTCTCTGCGGGCTCTCAGTGACTTCCCCCGCTACCCACAAGCAAATTGGGCCCCTCTGTGCTGGTTCCCAGGTCGGTGGGCTTATGCAGTTCTAAATCCCTGTGGGTCTCTCCAGTGAACTCTCCCATGTGTCTGGGAGTTCCTCCCGCCACTGCCTCAACCCCTACAGGTGTTTTTTGTTTGTTTGTTTGTTTAAAGATTTTATTTATTTATTTTCAGAGAGAGGAGAAGGAAGGGAGAAAGAGCAATGTATGGTTGCCTCTCACATGGCCCTCACTGGGGACCTGGCCCGCAATCCAGGCATGTGCCCCGACTGGGAATCGAACAGGGACCCTCTGGTTCCCAGCCCGCACTCAATCCACTGAGCTACACCAGCCGAGCCCTACAGGTGTTTTTAATCGGTGGTTTGAGGCTTTATTTCCCCACAATGGTGGATTGCATGGTCTGCTCCGCTCCCCAGCTTTTTCTTCTGGTTTGCACTCATATGAGGGATCACCCGGTCCACCAGTCTCAGCCTGCTGGGTCCGGGTCGGCCAGCCAAGGGTTTCACCGAGTGTGCCAGCTGTGGGTTTCTCCGGGCAGCTGCAGCGTTGCCCCCACCACTCCACAGATTGCTGTCTTGCCACGCCCTCTCCACCCGGCACTGCCCTGCTTACCAGTCTGGATGAACGTGTCTTCTTTAACTTCTTGGTTGTGGGACTTCCATACAGTTCGATTTTCTGTCAGTTCTGGTTGTTTTTTGTCTTTAAATCGTTCTTTTTCTTCTTTTGGTTGTGCGAGGAGGCACAGTATGTCTACCTACGCCTCCATCTTGGCTGGAAGCCCCTTTCTTTTTCTTCTTAAAGAAGATATTTTAATATTTCTTGCAATACCAGTGGATTGATAGTAATGAATTCCTTTAGCTTTTTCTTGTCTAGGAAGCTCTTTACCTATCCTTTGATTCCAAATGATAACTTTTCTGGGTAGATTAATCTTGATTGTAGGTCCTTGCTTTTCATCATTTTGAATATTTCATTCCATTCCCTTCTGGCCTGCAAAGTTTCTGTTGAGAAATCAGCTGACAGTCTTATGGGAACTCCCCTGTAGGTAATAACTTCTTTTTTCTTGCTGCTTTTGATATTCTCTCTTTCTCTTTAATCTTGGCATTTTAATTATGATGTGTCTTTGTGTGGTCCTCTTTGGGTCCATCTTGTTTGGGATTCTGTGCACTTCCTGCACTTGTATGTCTATTTCCTTCACCAGGTTAGGGAAGTTTTCCATCATTATTTTTTAAAATAGGTTTTCAGTGTTTTTGTTCTCTCTTTTCTCCTTCTGGCACCCCCATGATGTGAATATTAGTATGCTTGAACTTGTCCCAGAGTCTTCTTACAGTATCCTCATTTTAGGAGGGGTTCTTTCCTCTTTTTGCTGTTTTGATTGGGTGTTGTCTGCTTCCTTAGATTCCAAATCACTCATTTGATTCTCTGCTTCATTTACTCTACTGTTAATTCTCTGTAATTTATTCTTAACTTCAGTTAGTATATCCTTCATTTATGACTGTTTATTTTTTATGGTTTCCATGTTCTTTTTTATGCTTTTGAAGTTCTCACTAAGTTTCTTGAGCATCCTTATAACCATTGTTTTGAACTCTGCATCTATTAGACTGCTTGTCTCCATTTCATTGAGTTCTTTTTCTGAAGTTTTGTGTGGTTCTTTCATTTGGGACCTGTTTCTTTGTCTCCTCATTTTGGCTGCCTCCCTGTGTTTGTTTTTATGTATTAGGTAGAGCTACTATGTCTCCTGGACTTGGTTGAGTAGCCTTATGTAGTAGGTATCCTCTTAAGACCCCAAGTTGGGTGTTCCAGGTTTGCCCTCTTTGTGGGCTATGTAAACTGCCCTGTTATAGTTGAGCCTTGATTGCTGTTGGCATGTCGGGAGGGGGCAGGGGAACTTGACCTTCAGACCAATCAGATGTGAGGACTGGCTTCAACTACCGCAAAGGAGTTGCTATATAGGAGCTGATCCAATGGAGCAGGACTTGCTTCAGTGGAACTGTGGTGCCTGCTGATTCTGTCCCATGAACATTGCTTGTGAAGATGGTTGGGCTGTAATCCGGCTTGGTCAGAAGCTGTCTACTGGGTGCACAGGCTCTGGGGCATCCCAGGAAGTGCAAGTTCAGCCACTGCCTGTGCCCTGCCTCAGGCCACCTGCCATGTACTATAAAGGTATCTGCAGTTGGCTGCTAGTTGTGCTGGGTTTGAAGGTGCCTGGGAGAGGCCAAGCTGCAAATCAAGGCTGGCTGTGGCTAGTGCCAGGCCTGGGATGACTAAGCAAGAGGTATGGGTACAAAGAGTCCACATACTACTTATTTGAGATATTTTAAACAAGTCCAAAGCATGAGCCAAGAAAGGCCATTTATATGGAAAAGCCACTGGAAATGGCTTGGGTGGGTGGGCCCACAAGTTGAGTGTGTCAGGGTCTCAGGAAATTACCAGGGTAGGGTTAATAGTGTGAGCCAGGTTGATGGAGACTCAGATATGGCACCTGCCTGCCAGCTATATGAGGAGAGCTCAGAAAAGGAACAATGACCTCTGCCAGCACTTGTATGGGAGAAAGCTGCCCCTGCAGCCCTTGCCATGAAGCCAGGCAATTTAGTTGCTCCTTGTATGTCCTTGGCACCTTTTGATCTACTGCTTCAGTGCTGGAGTTCAGAACGAGTAAATCTGAGTAAGTCTATGCGTGGGCCCTTTAAGAGGAGTACCTAGGACTCCAGGAGCCCTCTGTCTCACTCAGCCACCAGTTTTTATAGCCAGAAGTTATGAGAAATTTTATTTCTGGCACTGAAATGCTGGGCTTGGGATTCTAATTTGGGCCTGGGACCCCTTGATCATTAGAGGGGAGCTCCATAGCCAAGATATCCCTTCTGGTTTTTAACCACACACGTGGATGTGGGATCAGCCCACTCCTACCAGTCTCAATGTGGCTTCCTCTTTTATCCTTAGTAATATGACTTCTGTTCAGCTAGGCCTTCGGATTTCAGATGTTCTGCATGATGGTCATTCTGTAATTCAGTTGTAATTTTGATGTGATTGTGGGAGATTCCAAGTACCACATTTATCTATGCTGCCATCTTGACCAGAACCTGTTCTGTCTTGATTGGAGTCAGTCAAGTTAAGGTAGCTAAGAACCTTGATTTTCTGCCTTTACTCTGGGCCTGTAGCTGACGAAGTTCAGTGAGACTTGAGACTGGAGGCATCAGTAGCTAAAAGGCTATTCTACATAACTCTGTGAAGAAGGTTTCATTATACTCTCATTTTACACATGAGGTAATGGAATTTTAGAGGCTCAATGATTTGACCAAGAATAGGCAGCTAGTAAGCTATTCAAACTTAGGTTTTCAGATGATGGGTCCTGTGCACCATGTTCCATTGCTTTCTAAGGTTTCTGAAGAAGGCAGTGTCGTGATCTGAGCTATACTTTCAAAAGATACTCTAATCAAAGTGTTTTTATTATGGACTGTAAAGAAGCAAAATTAGACATAGAGAGACAAACTTGAAGACTTTTGAAATAGCCCAGGAAAGTGACATATGGGCCTGGATCAGTATTATGGGAGTAGGAATGAAGAAGAGATGTATAAAAGAGATTTATGGAAGTAAATCATCTTGAACTGTTATGTCTTAAAGAGTCATAAAGCCTAGAAATGAAAATGATTGGGCCCTAGTTATCGATCTTTCAACAGAATATAATTATATCCACTTACAGGTGAGTCAGCTGTGATTCAGCCCAAGTGATTTATCCAAAATCCCAAACTAGTTTGGGCAGAAAGGAGCTGGCTCTCAGAACTCCTTCTTCCCAGTACACTCCTCTTTCCACTAAAGCATGGGTGTCCCAACTTCCCAACTCTGGTCTGTGGTGTATTTGTTTTAATTCCACGTGTATACCAATGAACTTTCCCAACCAGTATTGTTAAGTAACCAACACCTGAGACAAGGCACAAACCATTTTTGGCACCTCAGAGACCCTTATGCCCTTTTCCTGTCACTCACTTCCCCACCAAGGATAATTTCTTCCCTAACTTTCTCTCTCTCATGTTAATAACTGTCTGGTAGGCCATGTCAGAGATTAGGAAACTTACTGTTGGGATCCTCCTGTTGGTAGATGTTTAGATTATTCCTATCTCTTGGCTGTCATGAACAATGCTACGATGAACATGCTTCTCTGTACAAGTAAGAAAGTATTACTCTGCAATAGAACCGAAGTAATAGGATTGCAGAGTTGACATGTTAAGGGCTTTCCTTTTGATGGCTAATACCATAGTAACTTCTACAAAGGTTTCACCAAGTTAATCACAACCTCAGTGTTCAGAGAGCCATTCCTTGTCTTTTTGCCAGCATGGAATATCATCAGTCTTATGACTTTTTTTCCCATTAAATGAGAGAGAAATTGTAGCTTCTTAATGCTTTAATTTGCATTTCTCTAATGAATAATGAGTTTGAGCATCTTTTTCAAATATTTTCCTATCCTTTGTGTTTCTTGAATAATCATTTGTGATATCCTTTGCCCATTTTTCTATGATTGTCTTCTAATTTTGAACTTGTAAGGGTTCTTTTTGTCATGGAAATTAATCTTTTTTTCTTTTTCTTTCTCTTTTTTCTTTTTTTAAATTCTTTAATTACTTTATTGTTGTTCAATTACAGTTATCTGCATCCTCCCCCCTCCCCCACCCCCTCCAAACCTACCTCCCTCCCCTGCCTCCACCCTCCCCCTTGGTTCTGTCCATGTGTCCTCTATAGTGGTCCCTGAAAACCCTTCTCCCCATAGTCCCTTTCCCCTCCCCTCTGGCTATTGTTAGATTGTTATTAATTTCAGTGTCCCTGGTTATGTTTTTCTTGCTTTTTTCTTTTGTTGATTATGTTCCAGTAAAAGGTGAGATCATATGGTATTTGTCCCTCACCACCTGGCTTATTTCACTTAGCATAATGTTCTCCAGTTCGATCCATGCAGTCGCAAAGGGTATGAGCTCCTTCTTTCTCTCTGCTGCGTAGAATTCCATTGTGTAAATGTACCATAGTTTCTTTTTTTTAACTATATTTTATTGATTATGCTGTTACAGTTGCCCCATTTCCCCCCTTCTTTCCCCCCTCCCCATACCCCCCTTTCCCCTCCCTTTAGTTTTGTCCATAGGTCCTACACATAAGTCCTTCTGCTCCTGTACTTCCTATACTGTTCTAACCTCCCCTTGTCTGTTGTCTACCTACCATTTATGCTGCTTGTTCTGTGCCGCCTTCCCTCCCTCTCCCCCTACCGCTCCCCTATTCAT
>PVJI01027874.1:0-17161 GCA_004026765.1 Micronycteris hirsuta
CTATACTATTCTTAACCTCCCCCTGTCTGTTTTGTACCTACCATTTATGCTGCTTATTCTCTGCACCTTTTCCCCTTCTCTCCCCCTACCACTCCCTCATTGATATCCCTCCATGCCTTATATAAATCCCTTTAACATTTCATATAATAAAGGCTTGGTGATGATGAACTCCTTGAACTTGACCTTATCTGAGAAGCACTTATCTGCCCTTCCATTCTAAATGAAAGTTTTGCTGGATAGAGTATTCTTAGATGTAGGTCCTTGCCTTCCATGACTTGGTATACTTCTTTCCAGTTCCTTCTTGCTTGAAAGGTCTCCTTTGTGAAATCAGCTGACAGTCTTATGGGAATTCCTTTGTAGGTAACTGTCCTCTTTTCTCTTGCTGCTTCTAAGATTCTCTCCTTATTTTTAATCTTGGGTAATGTAATTATGATGTGCCTTGGTGTGTTCCTCTTTGGATCCAACTTCTTTGGGACTCTCTGAACTTCCTGGAAGTCTATTTCCTTTGCCAGATTGGGGAAGTTCTCTTTCATTATTTGTTCAAGTAAGTGTTCAATCCCTTGGTCTTCCTCTTCTCCTTCTGGCATCCCTATGACCCAGATTTTGGGATGTTTACAGATGTCATGGGGATTCCTAAGCCTCTCCTTATTTTTTTAAATTCTTGTTTCTTCATTCTTTTCTGGCTGAGTATTTTTTTCTTCCTTCTGGTCCACACCATTGATTTGAGTCCTAGTTACCTTCCCATCACTATTGGTTCTCTGTCCATTTCCCTTTATTTCTCTTAGAGTATTCTTCATTTTTTCATCTAATTTGCGACCAAATTCAACCAATCCTGTGAGCATCCTGATGACCAGCGTTTTGAACTGTGCATCTGATAGGTTGGTTATCTCTTTGTCATTTATTTGTATTTTTTCTGGAGCTTTGATGTGCTCTTTCATTTGGGCCATTTTTTTTTCTCGGCACACCTGTTACTTTAAGTGTGGTGGGGGGGCTTAGATGTTCACCAGGGCAGGGTAACCCACATGGCTGTGTTGTGACTCTGCCTTTAGGGGCTGGGCCTGGGAGGGAACATTGGTGTGTGCTCTTCTCACCGCTGGCTCCCAGTCACCTTTCCCCAATGAGCCCTCTTTTGAGGCTAGGAACTTTTCCTGCCGCAGCCTCCTCAACCCCCACAGGCACTTTCAATAGGTGGATGGAAGCCCCCCGCCCATGATGGTGGGTTGCTCAGTGTGCTCCACTCCCCAGCTCCTTCTCCTGGTTTATCTCTGTGCGAATGATGGACCGCCCAGTCCACCAGTCTTGGCCCACTGGTTCCCGCAGGCTTCTCCAGGTGCCCTGGCCACTGGTTTCACTGAGCGCGCCGGCTGCATTTTGGCCAGACGCACCCGCCATGAGTCTCTCCAGGCAAACTGCCACCTCACTGCATGCAGTCTCTGCCCAGCTTCACCCCACTTACCAGTCTGGATGAATGTGTCCTCTCTAACTTCTTGGCTGTGGGACTTCCACTTGGGTCGCTTCTCTGTCCATTCTGGTTGTTTGTTTGCTTTTTAAATTGTTGTTTTTCCTCTTTTGGTTGTGAGAGGAGGCATAGTGTGTCTACCTGTGCCTCCATCTTTCTTTGCCAATTTTTAGTTGTGTCATTTGTCTCCTTATCATCAAGTGATAGGAGTTCTTTATATATATTTGATTATACATATGGTTTGCAAATATTTTCTTGATTCCATGGATGGTCTTTACTTTCTTGATAAGTGTTTTTGAAGCATAAAAGTTTTAAATTTAGAAGTCCAGTTTATCTATTTTGTTTTTGTATCATATCTAAGAAACCAATGCCTAATCCAAGATCATGAAGATTTACCCCCGTGTTTTATTCTAGTAGTTTTATACTTTAAGCTCTTATATCTAGGCCTTAAATCTATTTTGGATTAATTTTATATATGGTGTGATATAAGGATCCAATTTCATTTTCTTACATGTAGATATTCAGTTCTCCAATCACTATTTGTTTAAAAAATCATGGTACCCTTGTTAAAAATTAATTGACTGTAAATGTAAGAGCTCATTTATGAATTCTCTGTTGTATTTCATTTATCTATATATCTATCCTTTTGCCATTAACACCCCACCTTGATTACTGTAGCTTTGTGGTCAATTTTGAAATCAGGAAATGTGAGTTCTCCAACTTTCTTCCTCCTTTTAAAGATTGTTTTGGTTATTCTGGGTTCCTCATATTTCCATGCAATTTTTTTTTTTACATCAGCTTGTCAATTTTTGAAAAGAAAGCTTGGGTTTTGATAGAGAGTTCATGGAATTTAAAGATCAACTTGAGGATTATTTGCATCTTAACACTTTTCGTACCGCTCACGAGTTTTCTCGTGTTTTGTGTGCCATCTGTTAAGGACCGCATCACGAGATGATTTAATTAACGTGCAATTTGCCCAATATCGTGCGGTCCCTGGCTGCGTCAGATCTAAAATTAAAACATAAACTACAGAACCTGTAGAGGCAACATAAGTGAAAATCTTTGTGACCTGGGGTTAAACCAGGGTTTCTGAGCACCAGCTTTATTGACATTTTGGGCCAGATAATTATTTCTTGTGGGAACTTTCCTGTGCATTTTAGGTTATTTAGCAGTTTCCCTGGCCTTTACCCATTAGATACCAGTAGCCCTCTCCAAGTTGTGACAACCAAATATGTGTCCAGATATTGCTCAATGTTGCCAGGTGGCAAAGTCACTTGTGGTTGAAAAAAACTGAGTTAGAGGAAGACTTCTTAGATATGACATAAAAAGCACACTGTATAAGAGAAAAAAATGATAGCTTATTTCTTATAAAAGTGTAAAACTTTTCCTCTGAAAGGTATTAAGAGAATGAAAAGATAAACTACGGACTTGCAGAAGATATTTGTAAACTGTATATCTGCCAAAGAACTTGGATCTAGGATATATAAAGAATTCTGAAAACTCAATGAGTAAATAAAAAAGTACAATTACAAAAAAGGGAAAAGAATTTAAACAGATATTTCACCAACAAAGATTTAAGTATGACAAATAAGCACATAAAAAGATGTTTAACATCATTCCCTGTTAGGGAAATACCACGATGAGATGCCATTAAATACCTGTTAGAATGACTAAAATAAAAATGAATTCCAAGAGCTCATGAGGATATAGAGCATGTGGAACTCTAATATATTGCTACTTTGGATGTAAAGTGGTACAGACACTCTGGAAAACAGTTTGGAAGTTTCTCACCAAGTTAAACTTGAGTTTATCACATAATCCAGAAATCCCAATCCTGAGTATTTATCCTAAAGAAGTGAATACAATACATTGCATATGAGTGTTTATAGAAGCTCTATTCATAAAGTTTCTTCAGTGGGTGAAGGGATAAATGACTGGTGGATCCATAGGATAGAATACTATTCAGCAATACAAAGGGAAATATTATTGATTCACATGATAACTTGAAAGAATCTGAAAGACTTAAAGAAGCTTGTCTCAAGAGGTTACATATTCTGTGACATTCTTGACAGAAAAAAAACTTGTGATGGAAAATAGCTAAGTTTCAGATGTAGGGTTAAGGTGTGGCTATAAAGGAGTGATGTGAAGATTTATGGGGCTGTGAAAACTATTCTGTATCTTGATAATAATGGTGATTACTGGAATATCTACCTGTGTTAAAATTCACTGTATATTACACTGAAAGAAAAAAAGGCAATTTTATTGTACCATAATTTAAAAAACAGATTTAAATTAAATTCTGATGGTACTTCCCTAGCCTAGAGGCTGTATTCTAAATTTCTTTTATTTATTTTTTTATTGTTATTTAAGCATGGTTGTCTCCATTTTCACCCCACCATGCGTCCCCGCCCCACCCATGCCTGTCTCCCACCCTTGAACCTACCCCCTTTGGCTTTGTCCATGTGTTCTTTATACATGTTCCTAGATGATTCTTCCCCTTTTTGCCCCTTTTATCCCCTCCTCTCTCCCCTCTGGTTGCCATCAGTTTGTTCTTTATTTCAATGTCTCTGGTTATAGTTTGCTCACTTGTTTGTTTTGTTGATTAGGTTCCACTTATAGATGAGATTATATGATATTTGTTTTTTACCGCCTGGCATATTTCACTTGGTATAATGCTCTCCCGATCCATCCATGCTGTCATGAAGGGTAGGAGCTCCTTCTTTCTTTCTGCTGCATAGTATTCCATCGTGTAAATGTACCATTGTTTTTTTTAAGATTTTATTTATTTATTTTTAGAGAGAGGGGAAGGGAGGGAGACAGAAAGGGAGAGAAACAGCAATGTATGGTTTCTCTCATACATTGCTCCTCACATGGCCCTCACTGGGGACCTGGCCTGCAACCCAGGCATGTGCCCTGACTGGGAATGGAACTGGGACCCTTTGGTTCCCAGCCCATGCCCAATCCACTGAGCTACACCAGCCAGGGACTGTACCATTGTTTTTTGATCCATTAATTTACTGGTGGGCACTTAGATTGCTTCTGGCACTTCGCTATTGTAAATTGTGCTGCTGTGAACATTGGGGTGCATAGGTTCTTTTGAATTGGTGTTTCAGGGTTCTTAGGATATAATACCAGCAGTGGAATTGCTGGGTCAAGGCAGTTCCATTTTTAGTTTTCTGAGGAAATTCCATACTGTTTTCCACAGTGGCTTCACCAGTCTGCATTCCCACCAACAGTGCACTAGTGTTCCTTTTTCTCCACAACCTCACCAGCACTTGTTTGTTGATTTGTTTATGGTGGCCATTCTGACTGGTGTGAAATGGTATCTGATTGTAGTTTCAATTTGCATCTCTCTGATGGATCCTGATGCTAAGCATCCTTTCATATGTCTCTGGGCCCTATGATGTCCTCCTTGGAGAAGTGTCTGTTCATGTCTTTTACCCATTTTTTAATTGGGTTGTTTGTCTTTCTGGAGTGGAGTTGTGTGAGTTCTTTATATGTTTTGGAGATCAAAACCTTGTCTGAGATTTCATTTCCAAATATATTTTCCCCATATGTTTGGTTCCCTTTTTGTTCTACTATTGTTTAGTCACGCAGAGCTTTTTATCTTGATGAGATCCCATTTGTTTATTCTTTCCTTTATGTCCCTTGCTGTAGGGGACATATTTATGAAAATATTGCTGTGTGGAATATCTGAGATTTTTCCTGCCTATGTTCTCCTGTAGGACTTTATGGTATCACAACTTATATTTAAGTCTTTTATCCACCTTGAATTTATTTTTGTGTATGGCATAAGTTGGTGATTTTCTTTTTTTTTCATGTACCTGTCCAGATCTTCCAATACCATTTGTTGAAGAGGCTATTTTTACTCCATTTTATATTCCTGCTCCCTTTGTCGAGTATTAGTTGACCATATAGACTTGGGTTTATTTCTGGGCTCTCTATTCTGTTCCATTGATCTATGTGTCTGTTGCCAGTACAATACTGTTTTGGTTACAGTGGCCTTATACTGTAGTTTTTTATCAGGTGTCATGATCCCTCCTACTTTGCTGTTCTTTCTCAAGGTTGCTGAGGATATTCGGGGTCAATTATGGTTCCATATAAATGTTTGAAATGTTTGTTCTATATCTTTGAAATATGTCATTGGTATTTTAATAGTGATTGTGTTGAATGTGTAAATTGCTTTGGGTAGTACGGGCATTTTGATGATGTTAATTCTTCCAATTCATGAACATGGTATATGCTTCCATTTATTTGTGTCTTCCATAATGTCTTTCTTCAGTGTTGTGTAGTTTTCTGAGTACAGGTCTGTTACCTCCTTGGTTAGGTTTATTCCTAGGTACTTTATTTTTATTGTTGCTATAGCAAATGGGATTTTTCCCCCTGATTTCTGATTCTGATATTTCATTGTTGATGTAAAAAAATGCCTTCAACTTCTGCATATTGACTTTGAATCCTGCTGTTTTGCCAAATTCACTTATTAGGTCGAACAGTTTTTTGGTGGAGCCTATAGGGTTTTCTGTGTACACTATCATATCATCTGCAAACTGTGACAGTTTTACTTCCTCCTTTCCAATTTGGACGCCTTTTATTTTTTTTCTTGTCTTGCTGTGACTAAGACTTCCAATACTATGCTGTATAGAAGTGGTGAAAGTGGACATCTTTGTCTTGTTCCTGATCTCAGTGGGAAAACTTTTAGTTTTTGCCTGGTGTTTTATGATGTTGGCTGTAGGTTTCTCATATATAGCCTTTATTATATTGAGGTATTTTCCCTCTACTCCCACTTTGCTGAGTGCTTTTGTCATAAATGGATGCTGATACATTATCAAATGCTTTGTCTGCATCTCTTGATATGATCATGTGGTTTTTATCTTTTTGTTTATGTGATGTATTTCATTTATTGATTTGCAAATATTGTACCATTCTTGCATCCGTGGGATGAATCCTACTTGATCATGGTGTATGATCTTTTTAATGTATTGCTGGATGCGGTTTGCCAGTGTTTTGATGAGGATTTTAGCATCTATGTTCATCAGCCATATTGGACTGTAGTTTTCTTTCTAAATTTGTTAACATGAATTACAGAGCTCATCCTGGTGGTAGCTCCTCAACAACAGGGCTGTTTCCCTCATAAAGCCTAAGAATTTATTTTTAGGGGTAGACTGAAATGTGGTCTTAAGATCACAACTGTTTTGTCTCTAAGTAAGAGACAGTTTTAGTATTGGTAAGTTAAGGATTTAGAAGATCCAAGATATTACCCTGGTATAGCGTTTTGTGGAATCCTGGTCTAGAACAGCCTCAGTTGCCTTCCTCCTAAATGTGACTAATAACAGGATCCTCTAGGGCAGAAATTAAAGCATTTTTTATCCCAGGCTTCACTAATTTCTTTTAATCATCTCCGGAGGATATGTTTATTGATTTTTAGAGAGGAAGGAAGGTATCAATTGGTTGCCTCCTATATGCACCCTAACTGGGGATCAAACCCGCAACCATTGTGTGGGACAATGCCCCAACCAACTGAGCCAACCGGCCAGGGCCAGGCCTTACCAGTTTTGTATCTGAATAAAACACCGTTTCCTACCTCATACCCTTCTTGAGGGTGAGGAGTATGTAATGTATGTTAGGTGGGCATATTGTATTGTCAAAAGTATTTCAAGGTGCCTTTTGCATTTATGCATCTGTTTAGTAGTCAGGACTATATTCCTCTACCTCACTTTCCCTCCCCAGTAACTAATTCGTTTCATTGAAATCTGGGTCCTACAGAGAATTGGCTTCTCGAACAATTACAGTGACAGGTATATCTCAGTAGGATTGTCCTGAGTTGCAGCTAGGTTTTAGAACTTTGTGTGGCAGCCCTTTAAGTGTTAGGATCACTCTGATGGAGATTCTTGGCATGTGCTGCAGCTGTCCTCTGTCACCTGCAATCCCTACATGCATGTGACTTGTTTAGAGCTTGGATATCACTCAAGCTCACCCACCATTTCTACCACTATTCATCTCCCCCCATCAAGAGGTAAATGATGAGACACTGGTGTTGATTATGTTTATCCATTTATTAAAATATTTTAAGAAGCAAAACTATTAACATTTGTTAACTTTGAGGACTGGTGTTCCATTTGAGGGGGGGTAGGAATAGGCATACTTTATGGAGCTTTTCTTTCTGCTTTTTCTGTTACCCATAACAATCCCAGATTCCTCCCCCAACCAGCCCCTAGCCCTGCTGCTTATTTGCAGGGGCTTCTGAAGAAACAAAAATCATGGAACAGAAAACCACATGGATTACAGATTAGCAGATAAATAGACAAATGAAGTTCTTCAAACCATATTGCCAATCAAGGTTCTTTGTAGGAGGGAATGGTGCTAATGGGTTTGGTTACTTTGGTGTTAGTTCCTACCTCTTATGAAACTAAAATTATTCTACTTGTGTTTTGAGGGGAGACTATGTTGACCCCAACTATTTCTTCTGGTCAACTTTTAACCTAATTTATTAAGTCGAAAATCTCTTCCTTATTTTACCTGCTCTTTTAGACACAGTGTAGGCCCTTTTGTGGAGAGAGGGCTGATAGCTGCTGCCCTGTAGTATTGACACAAGAAGCAATTACTGGCAGTCCAAGTCTCTTGGTGTTCTCCTTCCCCACTGTTCTTGCCAAGAATTGCCCACTCAATCAACCTCTCAGAAAGTGCTACCAAAGATGCAACAAAACCCCAGAACTTTTGCTCTTAATGGCATCTTGGAACATAATTGAAATGGCTATTTTGTGTCTGGTCCTACCACTGAAGCCATCATATTATTGCAAGTAGTTAATCATGAAGTCCTCAAAGTAGCTCATGCATCCAGAGGCTAAGCCAAATCTCTTGAGAAACAGGTCACCATTCCTTGCTTTTTTGCAAGATAATGAACAGATGTTCAGCACGTTGTCTTCCTTTTGGGGAAGCAACTGGTAACTAAGCAATTTAGGAGGTAACCAAGAGATTTAGCAAGCCACACATGCATCTGGGCTTAATCACCTATCAATTCTCCATGAGTTGACTCCAGCCGCAAATCCGTGTGGTTTTGTTCAATATCATTCTGGCTCAGGGTGGGTGAAAGGGAATCCAGATGGTACAACAGAGCAACAGTAGTATTACAGTGTACAAAGACATTTTTAAGTCAGCAAATTAAGCACAAGAGTTGGAGTCCTATTATAGTTTACTAACATCAATGACAAACAGAATTAGAAGACAGAGCCCTGCTTAGGCACTGCCAGGATAAGGCTACCCTCTCCCAGGACTTCCTTCTGTTTCCTTAAATTTGCTCATTTGGAAAATTTCCATTTTCAAAAAGTTTCTTCTGAGAACAATGCAACTTGGTTCCCAACTCTGTGAGTGTGTATGCAGGTGTTAATGTGCAGCCACAGAGGAGCCAAGTCAGGCTGCAATGGTGACCTTGCTCATTTAATCTAATACCTCCTCCTGGGAAGAAGGAATGATGCAGAGAAGCCAAAGCACAGTTCCCCCCCCCACTTAATTATGTACAGTAAGTTCACATATGCTGATGCTTAAGTAAGTTTTCAATGTTTTATCTTTTTCCATTAACATTCTTCTGAATTTGTAGGGCTAAAACTTCTTAATTTGTTTGTCACAGCAATCAGACATTTGGGGATGAACCCCTTGTTAGTATTCTTCTCATCCCTGCAGAGGTGGAACACAGGTGACTGGTTTCAGTGGGCTAGGCTGGTGTAATTTCAGAGTTGAAAACCAGTGCTTGGTGTCTGAATTTTGCACCTCGATGAACCAGCCTGGAGAGTCAGGTAAATGAGCACACTAAATTTGTCTGAGAAGTAGCGAGAGGCCAGTTTTTTGGCTTTCTTTTGATAAGTGGGAAGGGACATTTACCTAAAGGTGTGACTTGAGGGTAGAGTGGGGAATACAAGGCAGACTAGAGAGAACCTCTCTGGACATTGGATTTTGATTAGGTTTTCCTGACTGGGAATGGGCACTGAAAAGATGCTTATTGGAATTGGGAGCAATTTTAGCACAGGTTGTTTTCATGGGAATTTGGAAGAAACATGGGAGAAGCAGAGGCTCTTAGCCTCTGTTTCCCAGGCCCATGTTCTTTCTGGTAACTTTGAGTGCCCCTCTGTACTCCAGGGAAGGAGGAAGATGGGAAATTCAAAGATGATTTGGGGACTAACCCAACAGCCTGTCTAGAAGATGCAGGCCAAGATGGAGCTGGTGGGGAAGGGCCTAGGCTGTTAACTTGATTGTCAAGCAGTTCCTAGCTCAGGCATCTAAGTCACAGAACTCAAGGCCTGTTTCCTCTATCTGGTCTTTTATTTTTGGAGAAGGGAGACAACACAGGTTGGGGAAGTTGCTGATTTAGAGTCCAGGACAAATAGAGCAAAAAAGTCAGCATAACATCTTAGCCCCCTTCTCTAGGGCATTGGTGTTTATTCTCCTTTCCATGGCCTGACTTAGAATTTTAAGGGGGTGTCAGGACCAGCTGGGCTATAGATAGAGTCCAGCCGCTTCAAAGACACTGAAAATGCACCAAAAGGCTAGAAGTTCTACCAAGAACTAGGGCAGTTGATGGAGGTGTGTGTGTGTGTGTGTGTGTGTGTGTGTGTGTGTGTGTGCGCGCGTGCGTGCGTGTGCATGTAGATTAATGGGGGTGGGAGATGGGATCAGGATGGGGAGGGATTCTTGGGTTAGCAGAATAAATTATAGGGTCACTTAGAGGTCAAGTTGTATTTTCAGCTCTTAAAAATATATATATATATATATATAATATATACATCTTTATGTCTCTATACATAATCTATACTGCAGCACAGCAGCAAAATATTTGAGTTAAAAAACCCAGCAAGAATGCAGGCAGACACTCCATGGAAGCATGCAGTCTAGGATCAAGGCAGTAGAAAGGGTGCCTGTATGGTTGCCATTGGGGTGAATTCTAACCAATGGGCCAACACAGCCACCAGAGCACCACCTGGACATGTGCAAAGACATACATGCACACATGGGAAAAGGAAAAAATTTGCAGAGAGAGCAGTCACCACATTTACGAGGAAATATTTCACATGATCATTGTAATAGGAAAATGGACAAATTCCCAGGACTTCGTTCTCATCTTAATAAGTCAACAGGAAGAGACCTCCTGAAGTTTCAAGTTGCAACTGGCAGGACTGGGGGAGAAACAAAACCAAGCCTGGCTATCCTGACCCCACTTCTCATCTCCCTGAGAGTATTTCATTCATTCCCTAGCATCAACAGTCTCTGTTAGTCAGAGAAAACCATTCTCAAACTCCCTGAAGAGGTGAACTCCCTTGACTCCTTTGTAGATCCCAGGCCATTCATAAAGAACTTATCCCAATTAAATACTGTAGTTGCTCAAGGTGCACAAAGAGAAGAACTGAATAAGACAACTTAGAGCAGGAATCTTTGGCCAATGAGATGTTGTAAACCTTTAAGGAGACCTGATGTATTAGTGTAAAGAATTTGGAGGCTCTTTCTTGGTGGTACTCATGTTTCTCAGTGTACTCATGTACACTTGGTGGTAATAATTTAGTATAGCCTGTATTGAGGTTTTGAGAGTTTTTAGTAGAATTCTAAATGTTGTGAGTTCTCCTTCCAGCTTTTAAGGGCTACAGTTGAAATGTTGATGATATTGGAGGGTCATCATTTTTTGCTTTGTCTTCATGATATCTGTGATGCCACAAATTTCCTTCAGAGAAAAAACAAGTATAGAAATAATGAGGTTAGCACATTTGCCAAATGTCCCCAATGTATGGATCCTAAAGAGTGCAAACAAAGAGTCTGTTAGGAGACAGACTGGTTTGTTTCTATTGTACCAATCATCTCTGAACCATCCAAGAAAACCAGCTGACACTGTGTGAACCAAACACAAATAGAATTTTTCAGAACATGAAAACCCATTGTATTTTAGAAATACTCAAATGCCATTGTCTCCCAAAGGTTAGATTCTTACAGAGTCAAACACCATGGACAAGACTTGAGAAAACACAATTTGGTCCAGGAGATGCTCTTTTGGCATTTGTGCCAACTCACATTTTTTCAAAAACAAAACAAATGGACATCCTCCACTCCCTTTCTCCCATGTCCACTATCACCATATGTCGAACTTCCAAGTTATCTAGGCCCAAAATTTAGGAGAGACCATTGACATCAGAATTGACATAACTGACAACACTAAGAGAACCTTGATTTTAACCCCACTGACATATCAATTGGCATAAGTCCAATTTTGAAGATGGGATGGAACAAAAATTCAAATAATGCAACAGAAATTTTGTATTTCCAGGGACTTATTGTAACAGATATGCAATAAAAATATTTATGTAAGTCATGGAATGTGTTCCTGACCCTGTAGGTGCCAAGCACTGACACCTCCCACCCATATCAAATAATACTGTTTTCTGGAGCAGGACTAAAATTTTGTAGTTGTACTTGACTGGAAGAGAGATCTATGTATAATTATTTTGCCATACTTATCAACTCAGGGCAGGAATGGGGCCAGCAGACAAATAACTGCTTGTTATCATTTTCTCTTCAGCTGTCTATATCACAGAGACCACACAGCAAGGTTACTTCTCAGGTTCTCCCTCTGTCAGTGTTCATATCACTTTCTAACTCACACTTTGTCCAAGAGACTTCTTAGTGTTGCCTAAGTTTGGCTCTTGGCCAGCTTCCTCCTCTATCACCACCATACCTGTGAACATTTCAAATTGGTTCCTGGGATGTACTGGGGCTGCTGGAGAGGTCTTCATGACCCCTATCCCTGTGGAGGGGACTTACCAATAAAACCCTGGACTCCTTGGCCTGATTTAGGCTTGTCTTCCTCTTCTAGCTTCTTCCTCAATTTGGGGAACTTAACTTTCAATCTGAGGCTTCTACTGTCAGTGTCTGAAGATTCTTCCTGGGAAACCGCAGCAAGGGCAAGGTCAAAAATTTGGTTGCCTAACATTCAGAAACAATTCCTTGAGTCCTGACAAGATGATGAAAAAGGATAGCTGCAGAAAGTAAGTAGATCTGATATCTATCCAGGTGTGAGAGAGACCCTTAACCACTAGTCCCATGTCTTAGGAAGGCAACTGTTTTTTGCCAAGATCCTACTCTGTGCCAGATGCATTGTTAGATACTTTAATAAATGCTCTCATATAAGCTCCAAAATAGCCTTGCAAGCTGGCTATTTTTACCCTTCTTGTAGAAATAACTATAGAAATAGACCTCGCAGACCACCCGCTTCCTTGTCTGGACTGCAAAGAAGGTTCTCTACACATAGCTATTATGAATGTGGCTTCTCTGCTGTATAGATCATGCAGGCTCTTTAATTCCAGCTTAGCCTCTCAGCCCTCTTGCTCCTGCTAAAGAGTGCTTATTTTACTACTGGTCTCAGTAAAACATTATTCCAAGGTTAACTTTGTTGCCAGAAAGTCCAGCCAAACACATTCCAAGAAACTTTGGGATTTTCTTCTCTTTAATATTATATATGCCTCTCATCCCTTCCATTAGAAGAGTAGAAATCTGTCCTTTTCTTGCTCTGGCTCCCACTTACCCTCTCTGTTCTAGGCTACAAACAAGGATGTTCAGAATTGCCTTTGAGAAAAAACTTAAAGGAAGGGCACAGGTCCTTGCCTCTCAGGCAAAGCCTTGGAAAGACCAATGAATAACTGACCTTCATCCTGCTTTTCCTGCCAAAGTAAATCTGAATCTGCTGTGGCCTTAAGGTGAGGAAGATTGCTGTCACATGAATGAGCAACATCTTCCTGGCTTTGTTTCAATCTATTCTGCCCTTCTTTTGAAACTTCTTCATCTTTATGGTAATACCGAAACCCAGAAAAGACTCATATGCCCCAAGCTAGGGCATCTTGCATTCTAAGACCTTAGACCATGGACAGTTTTTCTCATTTCTTTCAGTATCCAGACCAGTTGCTTAGTTCTGGAGCTTGGTGAGATATAGCTGCACTGAGTAATAAGAGACATAGGATGCTACAAGAGTTTGCTTCATTTTCTGCATAACAGCATGTTTTCCTCTCCCAGAGGCTACTGTTCAAGAGCAGCAAAGGCATATGAGAAAGTTATTAAATCCTTTAAGACCTGAAGTTGTATATGGCTTTTTCTGTTAAACAGTAGACTGATTATTGCACTAGTCCAAACATGAATGTGTGGCTTGCTCACAACATGCATTTAATTGGTGTATGGAGCCACACATAGGTATCATAAGTAGGGGTACCAGGAATTACTACAGTGTAAAATGAGCCATTCCATTTGGTGGGGAAATCTAAGGAAAAAGTCCTGTGAGACCATAAATGGGAGCAGTTTACCTAGTGATATGTGGACATTTTGGGGTCATTTGATTTATTAAGTAAGACCAATTTTTGATCTCAGGAAAGTACTCAGAGCTGTCCAAAAATGACAGTGTTCCCTACAGCTATACTGTAGCCACTACTGGCATTCTAAATTTGCTTTTAAGCCACACATCTACTAGAGGAAGGCACTAGAGAGCCTACTGTGCTCCCAGAGGTAAAGGGACAATAAGCAGCAGGGAGAGATGATATTTGGAAGATTTAACTACCAGTAAGACCTGGGAACCAAGCATTTAGAACAGAGGTTGGCCATAAACTGGTATGGTCACAATGATATGTACCAGATGAAATCCAGTCCTGGCAGCAAGTACTGAGCAAGGGGGAGGGGAAAATTTGAAGCTAGGAGAATAGTACAGAAAAAAGCAAACTTGCTGATTCTTTCCCAATCATCTGCCACAGAATAGTTCTTTCTGGTTATTTTCTCATGGTTATCTAATTTTTCAATGTGTTCTCTGTCTTGTCCTGTCTGCTTATGATGAGGACATGGGAGAAAGTGGCTCCATTAAGGTCAAGCCAAAAGTCATTACTGGACACCTGCTATGCTGGTCACTGTGTCCTGGCCCACATAGGAAGGTGGAGCACCAAGGAAGAATCCCTCTTCCCTTTTATTTCCCAATCCCCAGGTCACATACCTCTGGAACAAGGATTGAATTCATCCAGTTGATCTCAGATAGCTTTTCAAACTCTTTATTCATGGCATCCAGGGTGGTTTGCAATGTGGCCTCATCCTCAGCATTTTTCAACTGGTAAAAACAGAAAAATGAATGAGTGTCCAATGCCTAGCACCTTGCCTTCATAGACTCTTGCCCTCTACCCTACTCTTATTCCCTGCTAGTAGCCATGAACCACAGGGTGCTAACTTGCATCTCCTTTGGCCTTGGGGGTATGGAAAAGTATAGCAATCTCTTTTCTTTCTCAATAGGGACACTTCCAAAAACAACCAGATGCTGGGGCTTTCCTTTAGACTGAACATGCTTACAGTTTGGCAAGCAGAAAGGCCCTCTGACCAAGCTCAATTAACACTGAGTTATACCCCTACAGTTTAGGGTCCAGGACAGGGGTCTCTCTAAGTAACAGCTACTGATTTTTGAGCACATACTATATTCCAGGAACTGTGCATTCATGATTTCATTTCATTTCATCTTTCCAATAACTTTTCAATGGCTTTCAAAGTACTATTGGTCTTATTTATAGATGAGAAAACAGATTCAAAGACATTTAGTGTTCAAAATCACATGGCTAGATAGAACCCAGATCTGTTTCATTATTTAGCCTATCCTCCACACCACATAGTCCCATAAAGGATATGTGGAGTGGCTGGATGCTGGGGGGAATCTCTCTTAAATAGTTACTGTAATTTAAAGTCTGCTTTGTGAAGCAAGGAGAGGCCTAAACAGAGATTGGCTCAATTTCCCTTCCTGGCAAAGAGGGCTTGCTTTAGCCCCTATTCACTTTTAGTAAGAAATGACTACTAGATGGCTTGTCCCACAGGTTCAGGAAACACAGCTTAAGTATTCCCTAGTAACTCACAGGAGCCACAAGATAAACTCTATTCAGTCCATGGGAAACTTAAAGTGGATTCTTCTGAGACTATCTCCAGCTCAGATAAACCAGGAACATAGGTGAGATGGTCCATGTGCCAGTAAATAGTGAGCTGGGAGAATAGATACATGCTGATATTTTCAACCTGAACATCCTTTCAAGCCCACCCAACTGGGCCTCAACTTCCCCCCAGCATGCACTTTGCTTTCAACCTGGCCCTTATGTGGCTTCATGTTGTGCATAAGTAGATACTTGCCAAATGTCACAAATAGGTGGCAGGTGAATGGATGGGGGATGGGGTTGGAGGTGATGGCTAATCAGGATGGGATATGAGAGAGAAACAACTCAGTGCTGACAAATAATCTCTTGATTTTGTTTTACAGGTAATGATTTGGAACAATACAAAGTAGCTCAGATGCACAGTAGACATGGCAGTGAGATGGGGGAGAGTGGGTGTCAGGTAGAAATGCCCATGAAGGTAAAGGGGGAAGAGGAAGGTAGTCCTTAGGAGCATACTTACCAGCGATGCTTAAAGGGGGGGTTGGTAGTCAAACCCAAAGGCACAGAAAACAAAAAGAAATTTGGGGCCTTGGAAAATGATTCCTAACGATAATAAGAAAGGAATAAAATGGCTTCCTATTGAATTGTTTTTTTAAGATTTTATTTATTTATTTTTAGGGAGAAGGGAAGGGAGGGACAAAAAGAGGGAGAGAAACATCAATCAGTTGCCTCTCATATGCATTCCACTGGGGACTGAACCCGCAACCCAGGCATGTGCCCTGACCAGCAACCTTTTGCTTTGTGAGACGATGCCCAACCAACTGAGCCACACTGGTCAGGGCCCTAATGACTTCTTATTTGGCATGTGGAGACTCAGGCTCTGAAAAAATGTAGGTGGGTGGGGCTGAGTCTCATGCTCTATTTTCCTGTCCTCTGGGCTTCAGTGGAAAGATTGTCTAGGACTCTTCTCTGAAGTAAATGTGCAAATTGACTTAGAGGACTTTGTTGCTTATTTCTTAGTTCCTCTCCCAATACATTATTACCCTACACCCCTCTGCCAACACTGAACTCTGTACTATCCTCCTTCAAGGGAAGGAATAGCAACACCCAAAAGAAATAAGCCTTATCTCCATGCCACCTCTATGACATAGCCTTTCTGGGGATACTTGGTCATTCTCAGTTAGCTGCTGCCTGATCCTGGTATAATTTGGCTGTATGTGTGTGGAATACTTATCAGGTCCTGTGTTAAATGTGGTATGTGCTCAATTTGGGTTGTTGGCTGACAGGAACCAATATTCATGCAATGAGCCTCAAGAAAGCTTGAGTGGATAGGAGAAAGATGGCGGCGGAGAAGGGAGAAGCGTGATCGCTATCCTCCGGCCCACTGGCGGGATATCGGGCCGATTTTCTGAGGAGCAGAGCGATCACCCAGTTGTATTCCAGTGTGGGGAAGATTGGAAACCAGGACTGCGCATAAAATTGAAAGATCAGCCGGTAGGGAGACTGCTTCGGAGGGAAGGGGTCCCTCGGGCCTCACGGGGAGCCGGGAGGTCTGCGGATCCAGTAGCAGCAGCTTCCCGGTTTGCTCCAGGTTCTGTGGGAGGGAGCTGGATTGGGGTGTGTGAGTTGCCAAGGCAGACGCGCGTGTCTGTTGGAAGAGCCTTGGTCCCCAGCAGTCCGGAGGTCGGTGCTTACCTGGGGACTGATTTGCAGAGGCTGGTGTTCCCAGCAGGAAGAATTGGAGTCTGAATTGAAAGGCAAACCCAACTTTTGAGCTCCTGGATTGGGCGCGCAC
>PVJI01027875.1:0-17158 GCA_004026765.1 Micronycteris hirsuta
GACATTCAGTTACTTCTGACCTATGGAAGAGTTGTCTTTGCCACGTGCTTCCCTAAGTCAGGGCGCAGCCTCTTCTACTTCTGGGTCTCGCTTGAAGTCATGCTTTTTCATGATGATAATAACCCAGGGGTAATTAAGGGAGAGAGGAAAGAGGTGCAAAGGTGGCAGAGTTAGCATCTATCTTGTGGAGATCATTATTAATATGCAGCTAAATGCTGAACTCTGCTTTTAGGTTATTGCCAACTTCCCTCGATCAAAAGTTTCAGGATGAGTGGGGATTGAAACCTCACCTGCTCCCCATCTCCGTCATGCAATTGTCACATCGTTTCTTCCCTATAAGAGGGGGCTACCATGGACGTGGCAGGGGACTGTTCTGGTGTCAACAGCAGAGAAAGCGGAACTAAAGCAAGAACACGCTCAGGGCTCTTTTCTAAGGACACGGGGTGAAGAAAATTAAGCAGTTTGTATGTTCTGACCCCTTACCAGTGGAGGTTGAATGTCATTTTTCTTAAAATGTCACTACTTCATCAAGTTATTGAAATGGAAACTCTAATTTATGACAAATTAAAATTTAATAATCCATGTTCATATTAATGGCAAAGGGCGGTAAATCAGGGTAAGAGAAGTATGTTCCCCCCACATAAAAAGTTTTTTAAATAAAAAGAACACACAAAAATATCTTTATTATAAAATATCCAGTTATTTTCAGTGTCTGAATAAGTTCAAATACGTGCAAAGGCTTGATGTTTACAATATAATCATCAGTACTTTCTGCTCCGTGTTGCTGCAAACCCCAAACTGCTCTAAAAATAAAGTCCATTTAAAATTCTAAAAAAAAAAAGAAATAAAATTCTAAAATCTGGCATACTCAGGTACTCATGCACCCGCTGGCCACTGGGAATTCACCCCTCGCTTCCTTTAAGGGGAGAGGACAGGGTGTGACGGTTAAGCAGGGTCGCTAAACAAGCCATGTGAGTTCAAACTACGATTCTGCCACTTTTGGCTGTGGGGCCCCAAGCAAGTCATTTAACCCCTCGCCGAGCTATTCTCCTTATCTGTAGGATATTAGTTATCGACAACAGCACAACAAATCACTCCAGAACATGCTGCGAGGTGAAAACACTGAACACATGGTATCTCACAGGATTATTGGGACAAAAATTCAGAAACAGTTTAGTTGGGTGGTTCTGGTCTGTGGTGTCTTATGATGTTACAGCCTCACGTGGGCTGGGCCGTTCTTTTTCAAAGGCTTGTCTGGGGCTTGGGTTCCCAGGCGGCTCACTCGCGTGGTGCTTGTTGTGGACAGGAGGTCTCAGTTCCTGCCCACTCGGGCTTTGCCTGGGCTGTTTGAGTCTCCTCGCAAGACGGTGATGGTTTAGCACGAATCCCACTACCCTTGTGACTCCTCTTAGTGATTTCCCATCCACGGACCACCCTTTATTCTGCTTATTGACTATAAATCCCCAGCTGTCTCCACATATGTATTCAGAGGTAAACCCGCTCTCTCCGCCATTACAATGATCTTGAAACCTATCGCAGTAAAGTCTTCTTTACAGTTGTAACAAGTGTCAGAATAATTTTCATTCTAATTCCCTCCAGGGCAAAGTGCTTGTCAGTAACCCCGTCCCAGTGCAGGTCTGCAGTCCACAGAGGTGGGTCAAGGGCAGGTGGCTCCCCGCCCTTGACTGACTCACTCCCAGGAGCAGGCCCATCTCTTTGTTCTGCTGCTGAGTGACAGCTGCCCCAGATAGTCCCCATTCTCCAGCATGTTCATCATCTTTGGGCTTAACGTGGACAAGCAACAACCCCTTCTTCCCACATTGGAGGAGAGGACACGCAGCCTCATCCCCTGAATACCCTGAAGCTAGGCAGGTTGGCGAATTCTGGTGAAACAGGTTTTAGAGTCACTCCTTTTGCAAATCTGGTCTCGTTGTGTAGGGTGCTCAGCACCTATTGTTTCCGACCTCTGGACCTCCGCCAAGCCAATGCTGCGGGCTAAGGCCGCATAAATGTGGATCCGGAAAACACCTGACGGCTCTTTGGGCACATAGAATGCCTTTGATCTCAAGGGCTAGGCCAGCCCTAGCCGAGATGTGACTCAGGCTTGGAAACCCACACACACCTGTACCAAAGGCACCTTTGTCATTGCTACGTCACAAGAGGTTGGAATGACCAATGTTTTCTTTCCAGCTCTAACATGAATCTCACACTTCCCAAATGTGTCTACTGTTCATTGAAAAGAGTGAAATTAGTCCTGTATAAATTGTACTCAGTCTAAATGCTTTCCTGTTCATTGATTGGTGGCCTTATGTATCATGATTTGCGTTCTATATGTTCTCTGTGGGTTGCTCACTCTGCCATATAACACTGTGCTCTGACAATTCCAATGTCTGCCCCTTGACGGCGGCTTTTCTCTAAAGGGATAAATCTGACTTTCAGCACAAGCATTTCGTAATCTGTGAGCAGTTTCATTCTCAAGAATGGATCCGAAGAGTAAAGTCAAACACAACTACCCTGAAGTAATTGTTGCGCATCCAGCCGTTCCTCACATTTGAAGGGGGTTGGTACGTGCCCGTCTGACTATGCCTTGTCGGCATGCTGACAAGTTTGAGCTGAAGGCAACAGAGAACAAGGACAGACACAGGAAGTGTTCCCTGCCCTCTTCCTTAAAAGCAAGGTGTAAAGGTGACATCAATTTCCATTTGTAAAGGGGTTGGTTCCCTCTCCAGGGATCATGCATGACGCTGCATACCAAACCTCACTAAACAGCCCTTAACGACATACATTTCTTCATCACTTTTCCACAAGTTTCCATTCCTGGACCCCAAACACCTTTTCCTTTGTCTGGTCACCTCTCTGTCATTTATCTCCCTTTCTTAAAATTCAACATAAGCCCTCAAGGCTAACTGCTCCTTTGGGCTTTCCCTTCTTTTCTGTGAAGCCCCTGTGCACATGAAAATATTAACATCAATGAAAAAAATGTGTATGCCTTTTTGCCTGTTACTTGATCTTTTGTCAGTTTAATTTTCATGCCCCAGTGATGGAACTTAAGAGATGAGAAGGTTTTCCTCCTCCACACTTTGGGTTACTGTGCTCTGAAAAAAATAACTGAAAAATTAAAAGATTGGTAATGAACTAGGGTTTTATTGATGGAATTCAAAACATGTTACCCTCAAATATGGCACCCTGACATATTGAATATTTCAGGCTGAAGAAATTTGAATAGTGGCAAGCGTAGGGTCTGACCTGCCACTGAGGAAGGTCACACATGCCCTTCCTTCACCTGGAGAAAAGAGCCTCCTCATCTGCAAAGACAGACAGACACAGCGAGGAGTCTGAACAAACGCCTTGCTAAGTTTCCTCACTTCACGTCAAATTCTTTGTCCTCGTTTGTCTTCCTACAACTTTCCACCCTTCGTCAAACCTCGGATGAAGACACTCAGGTACGAACATTTCCTCAGGTTGTACTTCTTTTAGGAAGACTCCTGCATCAGGTATAACGTACGTTAAATAAATTGGTATGCATTTGGGGAGGTTTAAAGTGGATCACGATAGTCCGCTAGGATTCAAGGGCAGCGGCCATGAAGGAGTGTCAAAGACCTTCTAGATAAGCTTACAGTCACCACAACTTCATCTTGTTCTGGAATTGTGCTCACCTGTTAAATTCTAACTCCAACCAAATCCACTTGCTTCACTTCCATGATCTCTACTCTCCTCCAGACTGCCATTGCCTCCCCCCTGGGCTCCTTCCTCTTTTTACTTCCAACTTTGTCCTGCTACCGTCCATTCTCCATTCAGGCAGTGAGAGAGAACTTTTAACAGTGGAAGCTAGTTTGCATCGTCCCCTATTAAAATACTTGTTACTTCCCATTACTCTCAGACTAAAACTGAAACGCCTTACCTCTTTAAAATGCCTGGTGGCCTGTGAGGATTGGGTCTCTCCTCCATTCTGACTTCATCTCCTATCTCCCCATGACTTGCTTCTTTCTTCCTCAGACATGCTCTTGTGAACTGAGCTGCATCCTCAGTTCCATTGCAGCTCAGAGATTTTCCTGGACCGGTCTTTGCCATGTTGGCTCATCCTTCAAGTCACTTCCTCAGAGTGGCCATCCTGGATCAACCCACGTATTGAGTGGGTCAAAAAGTCCATCTAGATTTTTCTGTAAAATAAAAGACATGTTCTTCATTTTCATCAATAACGTGATTGGTTTGGATATTCTGAGTATGGCGGCTCTCTCCCAGGTGGTATAAGGCTGATTGTTCTCAATTAAGGTCTCAATTTGACACTATTACCTTCTCATCTACTGAACACTGGAGCATCATCCAGGGAGAATTCTCCAGCATAAAACTTCGCAAACCACCTTTGACACTTCTATCAGGCCCATAACCTTCTCCATACACTGCACAATTTTTTTTTTTTTTGCATTTCAGTTGCGTTTTTACTTTTCTTGAAATAAGAAAGCATAATATGCTGAAAATGTTGCGTGTTTTCTCCCATCTTCAATATTAAAATAACTACACAAAATTCACCAATTTTGATAAGTCTGTTTTAAATGCATGCTGATATGACAGCAGTCACAATACAATCTAACACAATTGTTTTGAATGATGTTAAAGACAACTAAGCACTACTAGAACCATCTTACAGAAAAAAACACTTTTTGGTCAATACAATAGGCACCACCAACCCCTTCCCTAGTTACTACTTACCCCCTCACCCTATTTACTTTCTTCATAGCATGTCAGGGAGCTTCGCCTGCAGAGCACCCCCTGTCTGCTGCGGATGAAAATAAGTCTACCAAGACATGATCTGCTTGGGGAGGAAATGTGGCTCATTTCTCAAAGGAGGACTTGGAGCCTTTCCCTCAACGGGCTTTTATTGGGTTCAATTTACACAGGAATTCAGCTGAAGCTCATCAATCATTGTCAGGCAGTAAGGATCAAACAATAGATAACATACAAAGAACTGTGAGGGCTTATTCTGAGTCAGGGTCAGTTAGCTAAAGGGCCATAAAACTTTGGGGAAACAAACTCATTTCATGCTTGGACCCTTATCAGAAAATTGAGGACATTCTTAGCAAAGCAGGTTTCATAGGATTTTATGTATTGTTTCTTAGGCCAGATTGCCCCAGGAAACTGCCTGTTCCTGCTCAGGGCTCCACGGCCCTCCAGCATTGTTTCAGGCTTAAGTCAGGCAGGGGAAGTAAGGCAGCCAAGAGATTAGGAGACTTCTTGCAGTCAGAATGAGGACTCAGGCTATGTCAAAGTCGAGGGGCAAGGGTCCATCACCCCCATTTTCTATAGCCCTCCAAGTCCTTCCCTGGAGGCCCCTTCTTGACCGTGCCTGTCTTAGGTCGTCCCTCCTTTGAGGAATCTTACCTGTCATTGGCTAAACAGTCATCCCCCCAGGGCCAAGCAGGGTAAAGTAAAGGGGGCAGAGGCGGTGCCCCTGACAGAGAGATAAACTTTGTCTCCTTAGTGGCTTAGGGTCCCAAGGTCTCTCACTCAGCCTTAGTCATGGTGGTTACAGCTTCTGAAACTAGGCAGGGCAGTTCCCGAGAACAGCATATCTGTAATTTGTTTTGTTCAATTGTCTAATAATTTGGTGTTGACTCTTCCCTTCCTTCTCTTCCCCCATTCCCACTAAATGAATCTCTTTCAGGTCAGACAGCTGGTCCATTCCCAGACAAGGGTTCATTCCCTTGTCCAGGCACCTAGAACAATGCTTGGAACATAGGAGATGCTCAATGATACTTGTTGAATATTGAATGGATGGCAGCTACAGCCTTACTCCATGCATCTCGGCCGTCTACAGGGTGGCGTTTCTGCCTGCTTGAATGAGACAATATTGTCAGTTACCCATGTCTGTTTCCTAAGGGGGGGATCACCAGGAACCACCAACTGGGTGGTTACTAACAATAGTGTGCTCTCTCCCCGTTCTGGAGCCAGAAGTCGGAAATGGAGGTGTGGGCAGGGCCATGCTCTCTCTGAAGTCTCCAGAGCGGAGTCCTTCCTGCCTCTCAGGTTCCTGTGGTTGCCAGCAATCTTGAGCGCACCTTCGCTGGTAGCGGCAGTGCTCCGATCTCTGCTGGCATCTTTGTGGGGTGAAATCCCTGTAGGTCTGGGATAAACGCTCCTTTCATCAGGAACCAGTCAGTGAATGAGTCCACTCTAATCCGGTATGACCTCAGTGTCAGCTGATTACATCTGCAATGACCCTATTCTGACTAAAGTCAGATTCATAGGTATGAGGGACTAAGACGCCAACATACCTTTTGAGTGATACACTCAAGCCACAACAGTGCCTAACACTACTGATACTAGGGACTCCGGATGGAAAATTCCTTTCAACTGACTTTTCTGAGACCCCTTTGAGATGCCCTGATTAGATTGGGAACCAGCCCTAGGCAGTTCATTCATCTGAGGCCCTGATACCAAGGCCTCCCAAGCTTTTCCTCCTGGAAGCCGAGACCTAGTGTGTTAATCGTTCTGATTGAATGCCCTGTTGCCAACTGGTACTCATTCTTCAAGAGTTGACCACTGGCTAATGCACTAGGGTAGCTTTCACACGGCAAAAGCCGTATTGGATCGCTGGGAAGACTTAATATTCGTTCTAGTTGTATAACTTAATTGTATCATAGGCTTTATCTGGGATTCTCATGACCATTTATAATGCTGCCCTTTTCCTTAGAAACATTAAATTTATAATCTAAATTACAAATAAACTCTTGGAAAGGTATTGCACAGGCAAATTGGGGAACACATAGATATAAAAAAGTTACAAATGCTGTGACAATTAGATAACAGTGTGATACTGACGTACGATCATGGGGTAATAAAGAACTGATGGATTTGAAGGTGCTGTTGTTTCTGGGAGGTGTTTTTACTTTAATGTATCCGAATTTCAAGGAACAAAGCGCTGACACAGAGTTTTAGTCAATGACCTGGGGGCACAGTGTTTCTTTTCTTTTTTTCTTCGTTGCCAGACCTTCCTGTTGCTTTAGAATCACAAATATGGGCAGCAATTTGTTCTGTCCGTAGAGGCTGACCCTGCCGTGGGTTTCCAGCTTTGGAATTCAGTGTGCTCACAATGCACTCCACCTTGCCACGAAGAAGGGACCTTTGAGATGTGGGAGCCGACCTAGGCAGCAGTCTGCCTGGGAAGAGATGGTAGTTCAAGGCCACCCTGAGCAGGCCATGGGCGTCTGGCTCTCTGCCTGGGAAGGAGGAATTCCAGTTCTTTCTTCCATTGTTCGGTGAATAGGGAGGGATTCTACGAGCTGTTACTCTTTACTTCTAAGTTTCCAGAAGAGGCAAACATGTGTCATTAACTGCTCTGGATAATAATGGGTATTTGCTGGATCACTTTGCATGGAATCAATTGTGTTACCTGACAAAGCAAAAGACACCTCAGCAGTCAGCGGGGTCTGGATCCCGGAAGTACAGAGGGCAGACAAGAGTGAGGTATTTCTTTTAATTGTCTACACATAAAAATGTTTGATCTGAAACAGAAGATAATGTCAAGCTGAGCCTGATGTACCAGAGACTTATCACTTAGGAACAATATTTGGCTGAAGCTCCGTCTTTTTGCATAAGCAAGCTGGTACCCACACACCTGCTAGGTCTTAAAAATTCTCAGAGCCCTGGCTGGTGTGGCTTCATGGATTGAGCACTGGCTTGTAAACTGAAAGGTCACTGGTTTGATCCCCAGCCAGGGCACATGCCTGGGTTGCAGGTGAGGTCCCCAGTTAGGGGGTATGTGAGAGGCAACCGGTCAGTGCCTCTGTCCTTGTCTTTCTCCCTCCCTTACCCTCTCTCTAAAATAAATCAATCAAGTCTTTAAAAAAATTCCTCAGGGCCCTTGGTTCTGGGCGGTAGGCATCTTTCCTCTGATGTCAGCATGTTCCCAGCGAGCAGAACCCAGCTTCTCATGGGCAAAAGAGCACAGACATCTCCCTTAGTAATTATGCTGGAAATCAGGTGTATTCACTTTCCAGAGGATGAGCCAGCCACGTCTCTATCTTAAAGGGAATCTTTGAAAGCATTTTGAATGGCTGTTTATTACCAGGCTAGTCTCAAATACATGGAGAGAGGAACAGAATATTCATGTGCAACCATCAAACGTTTCTGGAGTTCCTATTGTGTGAAAAGCCTTTGTTCAAGGCACTCCTACACATCATAGAAAGAGAATAAACAAAACACCTGCATTCAAAGGCGGAGAGGAGAGAATTGTTGCAGTTTAGGGTAGAGTACGAGGTGTGCTCTAAGAGGTTGACCTAGGTGGCGTTTCTAAATAGACCTACCTCACTTCTGATGGGGCGGATCTGAACCTTGACTGAAGAGGGGTAAGATTTTCAATATATAGAAACAATGAAGAGGGGGGGTGAGATGGAGGAACATTCCAGTCAAGGAGAAAAGCATGAGTTCCTCCAAGCACAAGGCTGGGACTCTGGAGGTGGAGTTACCCAGGAAAGTGGAATATGAGGAAGCCAAGGCCTCTGAGAGCTTTGAATGCCAGGCAACTGAGTCACCATTTTACACCTTAGGCGGAAAGCAGAGTGAACACAGAATTTATTATAACCTGGTGACGTACTACAGGGACACTGGTAATTGGGAACCTGTGAGAGCAGCTTTGATTGGGAGGAGATTGCAGTGACTTCATGACAGAGGACGGGGTGACGTGGGGGAGGGGCGGACAGGCCTCAAAGCCCTGAATTCTTCCCTATGGCAGCCACCACAGAGTACCACCAACTGGGTGCTTCACAAAATGGAAATACATTCTCTCATGGTTCTGGAGGCTACCAGTGCAAGTTCAAGGTGTTGGCAAGGCTCAAGAGGAGGATCCTTTCTGTCTCTTCCTGGCTTCTGGGGTTGGCTGCCATCCTTGGCTTGTGGACAAATCACCACTCGCCACAACACCGTAGCGTTCTCCAAGCGTCTTCACGTGGTCTTCTGCTCCGTGGCTGCCTCTGTGCCGCCCCCACCCCCTCTGAAAGAGACACCAATCACCAATCACATTGCGTTAAGGTCCCGCCCTACTCCAGCATGCCCTCCTACTGACTTAACGACATAGATATGCGCAGACCCCACTTCCCAGCAAGGCCACATTCAGAGGTTCCGGAAAAGTTGTGATCTCGGGGAATACTCCTCGGCTGAGCAGAAGTACCAAATGGGGAAGTGTGACTGTGTGCAGGATGCTCTTGGCGCTCGGGCAGAGGACCTTGGGTGGCGAGAGGGAAGTCCAGAGTGCGCGATCCTGCTGACTAAGGCGGCTGCTCCTGGGCCCAGGGGGCACTTCCAGTGCGGAGGGTGCCCTTGGAAGGCTGCCCATTGTATCCCGTCCTGCATCACCCGATTTTCTCAACTCCTGGCTCCTCTCCTACTGGAAGAAAGGGAGACATCTGATGATGAGAAATCAAACCAGACTTGAAATTGGGCGATGCCAGTTTTAGTCAGGACTCAACCAGCCTTCACTTTGTCACCTTGGGCAAGTCCTACGCCCTCTGCGTCTGCTTCCTCCTCTCTAAAATGAGGATGTGCAGGAGGGTCCATGAGGGTCCTCCTGGCTCTATAAGCTCTGGTTTCAGGAGGAAGAAGGGGGACTCTGCTCTGCTGCCCGCATTAGGATACTTTCAGTGGGACCCTTTGCCATCGCCATCTTTGACCAAGTGTATCTATCAGACAGTATTTGTGGTTGCAAATGACAGAAATTGACCATCTTGAGCACACCAGGGATTTATTAGAAGGCTCTTGGGGGCTGGCACCAAGAACAACCTGGTCCAAGTACCCCAGCAGGGTGAACCTGGCCCCCCTCCGCTCCCATGAACCTCCACGTTTGCATCTCCTGCTTGAGTGTCAGAGCTGCAGGCAAGAGTCTCAGCCAGGGGCCTCCCTTCCAGCTGTGCTGGGCGTGGGTGGAGAGAAGATAAGACTTTCCCCCCTGAGGGCTGATCAAAGGCAAGGCTGGATGGTGGGCTGCCAAGGGAACACAGGTGCACATCAATAAGGGTTTGGAATTCAGCCAAGAATGGGGATTTTAATAGTATATTTAGCCACTAGTTTCCCTACACTAAAGTTGTTTCCATGTTATTATACTGTTATCGCTATTATTTTAATTTCGTGGGTAAGAGCTCGTATTCTGGAGTCAGAGAGACCTGAGTTTGAATTCCAGCTCTCACACAGTAGTCGTGTGGCTTTGGGAAAGTTATTTATTGCTTATACTTACATACAAGGAGTCTGTCTCCTCATCTGTCATGTGGGGATAATACTCACCGCACAAAGGAGTATACGATCTCCTTTAAATTGTTAAAATGAAAGGAGGTAACATATACAAAAGAACTTAATGCAAAGCCTGGCCCACAAAATATACATCACCTAGTAATTAATAATCTCTATGGATCGGGCACCACAGTAAGCAGTTATTGTGCATTGTTTCATGTACTCTTCACAACTACTTGATAGAGTTAACACCTACCCTCTCCCCTACCCCCAACCCCCTTCCACGAAAGTGGAAACTGAGGTTACAACTGAGAAACTCGGTTAAGGATACACAACGCCATGAACTGTCAAAGTGGAGATGCCAGACTCAGAAGCCCAGGGACTTGACCCTGTCTCCCAAGCTCAGCTCACTGCTAGCGTGGGGCTCACCAGCCCAGCCGCAGAGACTCCCAGTCCTGCTGTTGTGGAGATGAGGTAGGGAGGCTTGTGCCCAAGGTCCCTTCTTCTGAAAGCTCTGGAAACAAGAGGCGGTGAGTGGAAGAGTCTGCTTCGTTTTTAATTACTATTTGTTTCCACCACTAACCTCTCTGACCACTCCTCGGCCTCCACTCACTGTGATTAGATATTTGAGAAGCGAGCTACATTTAAATCAGGGCAAGAAGTGGACAGTGCTCTACTGGATGACATCAACCTTGTGTATACCACTTCGTCACACGAACCAGTCGAGTCACCTGACAATCCAATTTTTAAAAATTATTTATGTAGGTTTTGTGTTAGGTGAGTATTGTACATCAGACATTTATAGGAATTAAGATTAATTACTGGAACTCTCTTAAATGTAACAGCTTTATTGAGGTAGAATTCAGATATAAATTCACACGGGAACGATTTGAATTTTTTCCTCTGGCCTATTTGTTTCCCTTTTTAAAAGGTCCCCACCGTTCCAAGCCCAGCTTTTAAAGTTAACAATAAAATAACTCAAGTTAGATTTTCATGATACGTGTCTGTGATCGCTTTTCTTCAAAAGAGAAGTGAACATTTTCCTGTTGATTCCCACGGACAAACATCAAACGCACTGTTATTGCCACACATTAGCAGCACATTCGGCCAGTTTCCAAAGAAATGAGTCAAGTGACGGGCATCGCAACGCCTTGGAATGGGGCGGCGGAACCAGAGCGAACTCGCCCTCGAGGAAAACCCCACTAAAAAGGACTACGGGAAGAAGCGGATGGCTTGGAGCAAAGACTAAGTTTTCTCCGAACAAGCGAGTTCACGATTAAGCCAGAGGAGGTGTGGGAAGGGCTTCCCCGCGGCTGCCCAGCCGCCCCGGCCGCTCTCTCCCGCAGCTACAGGTGAGCGCGCCTCGGTCCCACCCCGGCGGCGGCCCTACCCCGGTGTCCCCGGCCCCGAGGCGGGGAGCAGAGGGCAGGGCTGCGATCCCAGGCGTAGCCTCCAAAAGGAGCGCGGTGGCGGGGGACGGGGGGAGGGCAGGCCCAGACCCCACCGCAGTGCCGGACCGCGCGCGGACCCCGGGACGCACACCGCTCCCGCCGACCCCAACCCCTGCGCACCCCGCGCCCCCCCCGCGCCCCCCCCCGCGCCGTCGCGATCCCGCCCCCAGCGCGTCCGCGGTGCCCCGCGCCGGACGCCCGCCTGCGCCGCGGGCCGAGTAGTGGGCGCCCGGCGGCCCGCTCCGAGGAGGAGGAGGAGGAAGAGGAGGAGGAAGGCGGCGGGAGGAGGAGCTGCGGGGAGGCGGGCCGAGCGCCGCAGTCGCGCCGGCGCTGGGCGAGGAAGCGGAGCAGCCGCGGCCGGTGAGCGTCTGCGGGGCAGGGTCGGGGCCGGGCGGGCGTCTGCTCGCTCCTCGGTGGCCGGGCGGCCGGCCGCGGGGCCCTGCTCTCTGGGGCGGCGGGGCCCGGCCTGGGGAGGCGGCCGGTGCAGCCCAGGGGCTCGGCGCGCGAGGCCCTGCGCCTCCGCGGCGGGCCGGCGGGCGGGGAGCGGCGTCCGGGGAGCCGGCGGGGAGGGCCGAGGCCTGCTTCCGCCGCCGCCCGCCTGACCCTCGGCCTCCCGGGCCGCCGCGCGCCGGGCCGGGCCGGGCCGCCGCCTTTGTGGCCCGCAGCCGCTGGGGAGAGGCCGGCGAGAGGCCTGGCCTGGGGCGGCGGCGCGGGGCCTGCGCGCTCCGCACCCGCGCTCGGCCCACTCGGACCCCGGGGCTCGGGGCCAGGGGGCTGGGGACTGGGGTCGGCGGGGCCCTGGCGCGGTGGCGGCGGCCGGGCCCCTGGGCTGCTCCGCGGGGGTTGCTGCTGGTTGAATTCACTTTCAGGGCTGCGGGCATTGGGGGGTGGGGGGTCCGGCAAACGCCCCTGGAGCCGAGGCAGGCCGCGATTTCCAGGTCGCTTCAGGAGTTGGCAACTTCAGGGACACCGCGGTGGCTCGCGGTGGAGCAGGACTGTTGACATTTCTCAGTGCGGGTCCTGGCACGGAACTTGAGTGCGTGCAGGTATCTCCGAGCCAGGGTCACGTGTAGTCGGAGTGTGGGATTCCATCCTCACTTTCTGGAATTTAGGGCCAGGTGGGAACACGCGCTGGAACGCAGGCTTCCGGACAGGAAATACAGAACGTTGAACTCAGTGCCAGAAATATTCCTTGACCGTCTTCCCTGGACCACGCGACCTGCATCACCGTGATAATGTGAATGAGACAGATCGGTTCCCAAACAGGGTCCTAACTGAACGGGTTCCTTGGAATGAAAACGTATTTGTAATCAAACCAAAGTAAACTGCCCGTCCTGCTAGATGAAGTCTCTGGGGTGTTCTCAACCCTGGGAGGCATGCATTTCTCTTGACTCTTTTCTTAACCCAGCACATACTGCGGCATGAAATACGCTTCGCTTCTTTGAATGAATGAATTTTAAGTGGTATATTTGGTGCTATGGACAGTGGAGCGTTATTTAAACACATGAACGGCATGGTCGACCAAGTTTCACTGGTAAAGCCCCCAAATGTAGCCTGTGATACACCTCCCCCCACACTTCGGATTTCCCGGCCTGCTGTGTGACCTGGCAGCTCAGGAGGTGAGGTGCAGAATCTCTCTGGCCCCTAGGTTCCAGCCGGGACCCTAATGTTCTCTGGCTGCTTTTGGGGAAGCTGCCTCTCTAACCTGGGACTGGAGGATCCGTCTGGTCATTCACCTGACCCTTTGTCCTTTTTAGGACTCCCTTCTGTGTCTCTTTGAAACACTTTCCCTTTTTATTATGATCCTTAAATGTTTTAGGAGTTGGTTGGGGAAGTATGCTGTTCCTTTCCCTGTCTTTTTATTTATTTCATCCTCACCCGAGGACGTTTTTTCGTTGCTTTTAGAGAGAGAGGAATGCTGCGGGTGGGGGTGGGGGGTGGCTGCGCAGAGGGGAGAGAAACATCAATTGGCTGCCTGTCCTAGGCACCCTGACTAGGGATCAAACCTGCAACCTGGGTATGTGCCCTGACTGGGAATTGAACCCACAACCTTTCCATTTAGGGGATGATGCTCCAACCAACTGAGCCACCTACCAAACCTCTTCTCTTTCTGTGGAAAGACTAGTCTAGGGCCTTAAACAGGACTGCCACAGCATCACAGGACACAACCCCAGGCGTCACCTGCTGCCCTCCCCTCCCTAGGCAGCACCTCACAGGGAGTGGCAGAGAAGGGGGCTGGGAGCCCTTGACCTGGGTTGTGCCTGACCTGGGGGGAAAAGCTCCCCTGTCCTGGCCAGATTCCCGCTCATCCCACGGTCCGGGGTCCTGCGGGCTCCCTTTAATGGCCCTATTTTTAGGGAACAGAAGCAAGTATCTTAAGACTGTCTTGTTATGTACCTTCACTCCTCACTGATAGCTTGGGGAGTTTGGTCAGTTGTCAGGAAACTTTTGTGTTACCAGCAATAACTAGCACTGTTCCCAGCAGAAAAATGTTCCCAGCAGAAAAATGTTCCTAGCAGGAACACTGTGGTTAGTTGTCAGGAAACTTTTGTGTTACTAGTAGTTAAGTACCTTTTATTTTGCTCACGGAAGTCACTGTGCAGTCTTCTTTAAAGGTCATCATATATTCTGAAAAAAGGAAATGTTCGGTCCGTTTCCAGTGCGTGGCAGTCACTGTGTTCTCTGAGAGACACACAGCCCTGTGAAATGGGTTGGCACACAACTATGCCGAAGTGTGGCCTTTATTTATTTATAACCCGCTCCAGCAGATGGGTGCGCCTGCACCCCTTCAATCTTCACAAGGGCAGACAGGTACCTGACCCAGAGCTAAGATCGCCTCTTGCTGTTTTCTGCTGGTGGCATCTGGTACGGGAAGTGAAGGTTGTCTGTTCAGTCCCCTGTCCTCATCCCTTGCCCCCTCCAGTTTGGTGGCGGTGCCCCTGTCGTGCCGGAGTACTTTTGTAAAGTTACTCCTTTTACAAGGGAGGCATTTATAATAACTGGTGTATGTCACAGAGAGGCCAAACTTTTTTTGGTGTGACTGGGCTGATCAAAAGAGTCACCTAGTCAAGAAACTGGAAACGGCAGTGGGGTGTGATTCCTTCGGACTGAGAGTGAAATTGGCACCCGTTTGATGGTGAATTTATTATGCTCTGTAGCACAATGCGTAGTGAAGGCTTTGGGATGAGGGTGCATCTTTAAACTCAGTGTCTTCAGTGATGAGGCGCACAAACGTCGCGTTTCGCTTAGGTGGAACAGTTGTGTTTAGGTGGCTGTTGGTCTGGTAGATAGTTCAAGAATAGACATAGTAGGTAAAACCATTGAAGATTTCACTTCTCACGTTTCATTTTGGAGATGTCAGGTCTTTAAGAAAGAATGTGCATCGTTAGACCTCAAGCACATCTTATATCCCCTCTGAGTCTCTTCCTCATCTGGGGCCAAAGTGGGGCTAAGCATCCATTTGATTCTGTTATTGTGAGCATATTTTGTTTAAAGTAAAATCCGAACCTTGCCCTGGGTTACAAGATTTCTGTCTGGCTCTGCAGAAATTCACAGGGTAAGCTTTTGAAATCAACTGTCAGTCTTATTTGTCTTATCTGTAAAATCATGCCCCTCTCAGCCTTGGCGTGAACATTAAATGAAATAATGTGTGTAGATGTGTGCATTCGGTGTCGGGCATGTGACCAGTACCGATAGTCACGATTCGTGTAAAATATGTTGTGACTGGCGAACAGGTGTAGCCTTGCTTATCCTCAGCGTCTACATGGGACTTGGCGTTTCCAGTTCAGGAAGCCCTGTGTGGGGAACGGGGAGAGAAGGGGCGTCCAGCTGCTCCAGGGGTGAGGTGACAGAGGCTTGTGGTGTGAGCGGCGGCTGGGCTGCTTGGCCCTGGGTCATGGTGGTGAGTCGAGGGACCGAAAACACAAAAGGTCCTACCGTGTCCTTCTGCATGGCCCTGTGCTGGTTTTCATATGTTTTCATACTGTTTTGTCACTCTCAACAGCTGTCACACTGAAATGTTTTTTTTAATTATTAAAAGGTCATCACACTCTGAGACTATGTCTGGGGAGCGGTGGCTCCCCCCTTGTCCCTGGGAGCAGACCGTTGAGTAGAAAAGACAGAGGAGAAGAAAGAAGACAAGGCAGACGCTCTGAAGCCCTGGGAGACAGTCATCTGGGCGTCCCCGAACCCCGGCGGTGTCACTATGCCATCCTGAAGTTTCCAACAGGTAAATTCGGTCATCTGAAGAGGCACCTGCTGCCTACCGCAGTTTCGTGCCAGTATGAGATTATATTTAGTATACACACTTGTGTTTATAGTTTTTTCCCTCCAGAAAGCAGAGGTATATCTGGTTCCTATGAGATAAGATTTTCATCAGAAGCAACTTAAAGAGTTTAACATTATTCTTTAGAACTATGTAGACACGGCGTATTCACCAGCTGCTCCGGACAGCCTCCCATTTGGTGCCGCTGACGGTTGTCCTTGCAGTCGTGCCGGCCATGGTTCTGGCCGCACCGGGCCCTGCTGCACGGTCGAGGCTGCAGGGACCCGCTTGTGAAGGGAGATGAATTCTTACGTAGGCTGTTGACTCAGTTTTGGTTTTGAAGGAAATATCCTTTGGACAGTCGTCGTTTTGGTCTGTTGACATTTTTTAAAAGTGAACACACACACACACACACACATACACACACGGACTTAGGGAGTAACGTTACTACCAGCTATCACAGACTCAGATTGGGTAAGTGGGAACCAAACTGTGTTAGGAGTTCAGCGGTTTGGCACATGGGCAGAGTTACTGTGTTGTAGATTTAGAAGGACGCTCCTGAGCGGATGACTGGCTTCGTCCTCACCCAGATGATGAGGAGGCTGAGACTAGGAGTGGTTACGGAGTGACCAGAGTCCCACACCCCATGACAGACCCCAGAGTGGAGTCCGGAGTCTGCGGCCCTTCGCGCCACTGATGCAGGATGTCACAGTGACTCCTGGGAGCAGGGCAGTTTGGGTTTGCGTATTCATGGGGGATGTCACCGTGGAGCCGGATCGTGGAGGGTGGCCTGCGTTTGATTGGGAAGGGCTAGCGGTGACAGGGCCGTTGTCGCAAACAGGGTGAGTCAAACCCGAGCCGTGTCATCCTCCTGGCGTTTCTTCTCCCCTCTTTCCCAAGTGGCGTTGCCTGTTTTCTGTTTCTTAGTTTGCTTCCTCGACTTGATGGAGCTCATCCTTCTAGTAACTTCCCAGACAGGGGATGATGGAGGAGGGTGGTGGTGTGTGTGTGAGGGTTCGACACCTCGCATATCAGAAAATGTCTGTGTTCTCAATATTTGATTTAGAGTCTGGCTGCGTGTAGGTTTCGAGGCTGCTGTTTAAGTCAGCGGCAGCCTGACTTGGAAATCTCAGCACAAGAAGAAAAGGGCTGTTTCTTGTCTTTGTCACATCTTCCTTGGGCTCAGCCTGCTTTCAACGGCGCCCCCTCCCGTCCCCCATGGCTC
>PVJI01027876.1:0-17158 GCA_004026765.1 Micronycteris hirsuta
GCGTCCTGTCTTTTGGCATGCCGGGGTCACACTGGAAGAAGAGTTTTCTTGGGCCACATGTAAAATACACAAACACAACAAAAACAAAAAAATCTCAGAATGTTTTAAGTAAATTTAGGATTTTGTGTTGGGCCGCATTCAGAGCTATCCTAGGCTGCGGGTTGGACACCCCTGCGACTAGGATGAGAAGTCACAATAATGAGAAGCTAAGATACCTCAGAAAAGTTTTTATTGTGGTCAAATCACGTACCTGGAAGTATGTCCCTGGCAAGCCTGAGATTACGGGTGATGGAGAAACCAACCCTGCCTGCCTGCTGCGCTTTGAAGAGGAAAGAACAGCCAGAAGCTTTTGGATGGGGAATGGGAGGCAGGCCCTGCCACCCGTGGAGCTGAGGCCAGACACAGCCAGGAGGAGACGGCTAAGAGGACTCTCAGCTTTCATTGCAGTGATGGTTCTTCCCCCTTTCCTACTTCCTTTGGCATCACCCTCGTATTTCAGGTTATTTATTTTAAACCCAAGGATATGTTTTTATTGTTTTTCAGAGAGAGAGAGAGAACAAGTGAGGGACCCAGGGAGAGAGAAAAACATCAATGTGAGAGAGAAACATCAATTGGTTACCTCCCATTCAGGCCCTGACCAGGGGTCAAACCCACAAACCTGATACATGTCCTGACCAGGAATCAAACCTGCAAACTTCTTGGTGTATGGGACAATGCACCAACCAACTGAGCCACCTGGCCAGGGCTGTAAACCAGTGTTTAATTGCGCAGCGTTTGGAACCAGGCTGTGTATGTTTGGATTTCAACTCATCCATTTACTAGTTTTGTCATTTGGGATGGGTTCCATAGGCCCAACCACCTTGATCTGTAGCAAAGTGAGAAATAACAAAATTTGATTTAAGCCACGAAGTTTTAAGGTGGTTTGGTATACAGCAATAAATAATCACTTACTTAACAATGCCTTTGAATAGGCATTTATCCAGTTTTGCTTCCATTTCTGTAAGAGCCTCTTCAACAGTCTGATTTATTTAAATGTCCTCTTATCATCCATGTTGCTGTCAGAGTTGTTTCTATATTATTTCTCCAATGTTTAAAATTCTTCAAATTCTTTAACCTCATTTAAACAAAAATGTTTTAGCATTCTATAGGTACTGATGTCTGTCATTTTTCCCTTCTTATCTTCCCAAACTGACTTTGCACCCCATACTCTTCTCATGGAACCCCTTTCCACCATTGAACATTACGATCTTTCCATAGCTCTGTACCTTTGCAGACGCTACTCCTCCTCCCTAAGACATCCTCTCCCCTCCTGTAGTTACGAAGGCTGTCATCAAACACCTCAGGGATAACCTCCTCCAAGCTTTTCTCAAAAACTTCTATTCTCAGGACAAGTTAGATACCCTTCCTATTTTTGCGCCTTTATCACACTACTCCTACCAAAAACTGACAAATGTCAGTTCTCCTAAGCTATATAGCTATTGCCCATTCTAGAGATATCAGAGACAAGTTAATTCATCATTTACAATTTACTTGTGAGGGCTCAGTCCTCTCAGGGGAGAAAGGGCATTGCCCCATTAGAAGGCTATTCTAAACTACAGATAGAGGACAAGGACTGGTATCTTTATTACTAGCATAGGGCCTAGCTCATGTTCATTCATTAAATAAGAACAAGTGAATAGCTACTGTCTTCTAAGGAATTCAAAGAAAAAATTCAGAAATAATTCAAAAAAGTTCTTAATGTCTGAGAACAAATGCCTGTTTTCCAAGACTTGGTCTCCTCCACATCTTTACCAATTATGTGTTCCATAGATGTCTGGCACATAGTAAGCACCCAATTATTTATGGACTTGTCTTTCCTTTTCGTTTTTTTCCTTTTTTAATTGATTTGAAGGGTGGGGGAAAGAGAAAGAGAGAAACATCGACTCATTGTTCCACTTATTTATGCATTCATTGGTTGATTCTTGTATGTGCCCTGACCAGGGATAGAACTTGTAACCTTGGCACTTCTGGACAAAGCTCCAATCAACTGAGCTACCTGGCCATGGCTCCCTTTCGTGGCTGAAATGTTCTCCATCTTGAGCTGTATCCAGATAGGCTTTGCAGTGTCACTCTGTGGCTAAAAACAGGTTTGGAGACCCAGAGCTGAGAACTACTAGTTTGAATGACCACAGAGATAAAACTGTGAGTCTGTCATATACTTAAAATTTCATTTTACTTTGATGAAACATAACCCTTAACCCATTGTATGTTCACTTGAAATGGAGGCAGTGACATGAGACTGAGAAATAAAACCTCCTATCATAGCTTCAAGAAATGTATAAAATATAAATACAGTAAAACTGTAAATAGGTATCCAACCAAACTTTTATTGGGGTTTTATTGCAATCTACTTTCAGCAATAAGGGGAAAGGAACCATAAAAAAATCCGACCAGATTTTATTTAACAAAGCAGTTTTTCATGAATGCTTAAGGTCAGTGTATATAGTCAGCTCAGCTTCCAGTATCAACTCGAGTACCTCATCGTGGAAATTTAGGCCAGAATGCCAACAGTAAACCATCGCAAAATCCCAAATCATCTAAGATTAAGCCACATTGTACATATAAAGTATACTAATACTTTGTAATAAATAAGGATTTAAAAAGTGTTGCTTAGCCCTTGTTGAACTAAATTCAATTATTAGCATATTCCTTAAGTACTCCAGTTAATAAAGGTTTGATTGTACTTCAAGAACTATGACTTTTCCAAAGATAAAAAAAATTAGGTTTTGTTATGACAAAAATTAAGCTTAAAAGCACATTCACACTTGTTCTTAAAAGCATTTCTACATCATATATGAGATAACTTCTCGTGCCTGGAGACATGGTTCATATGGCAACAAGTCATATGCAAAGAACTAGAGGGCAATCCTCCCATGTCCACATTCTCCAAAGAGCCACACCGGCCTCAGTGTAAAAGCTGTATTTTATTGCCATGCTACAAAATGTATGAAGTTGGCACTGACAGAAACAGAGAACAAAGGGTGGGGAAGGAAAGCGGGCAAAAGATGTTGTTACATATACAAGGTTTTAATCAACAGTGGTAAATTTTGCCAATATGAAAAATGAAAACCAAATTTAAAATGCTGATATGAAACAGCATTAAAACACAATTTATGCATAGTACAGTATCACTTACGTCTTTTATTAGAGAAATGTGGAATGTTTATAAAAGAAATTAACCATAGGGGGTAAAATTCATATTTCATATACAATTTGGCAATGGTAGTCCCACTGTTAGACAATTTTTTATAAAAGAAAAATTAAAATCTAATAAGCTACCTTTATACAAAGTTGCTATATTTATGCCTTTATGTAGGAAAAAAACATTTATAATGCAAATTAGGACATACAATAATCTTACAATATTATACAATGTAATGAAAATAAAAACATTAACACAAAATTTGTCCTTTATAAAATGTGTATTTTGCATTTACTAATGCAAATGTGGCACACCGGTGACTACTGTACTATTAATACCAGTCCATCATAGAATTGCAGTTGTAATGATGCTGCAAAAGAACTGTGTTATACCCCCCCAAATGAGGAAGCAGGAGTGGGGAACAGGGATGTGAAGAACAGGAAAGAGAGATATGGTGCTGGTTTGGGCAGAGTATCATGTGGTATGTCATAAAATAGTTGTTAATTTTTCAAACCAAAAACATTTTCTATACATTCTGGAATTTCGTACCAATGCCTTTATTCAAATTTGGCAAACATCAGGGAAAAGGTAAATTAGTACCATATACCTCACATGTCAGAAATATGAATGAGATGCCAATACATCAGTTAGTTCTGAATGTTGTCTCCGATGGTATGTCTATTTCAAGGATATATATGTATATATGTTCATATACATATATATTTACAAATACACACATACTACACATTGCACAGAACACTTGGGCATTATGGGTTAGGAACAGCAAAGGAGAAAGTGGGAAGTACTTTTTAGCTTGTTAAAACTTTTACCTTGAGGCAAAAATATGGTGGCACATTATTGGGAAATTATGAAAACATAAGGCCCCTGTCCCATTTTTAATAGAACATTACTGAGGTACATTTTTATATGTTGTGCCACAGATTCCTTTGGGGGGGGGTGATAAACACTAGCTTGACTTATAACATTGAACTGTGGGGTCAACATCAATATCTATAAAAACAAAGATTGCTTGGCAAATTTTCATAAGTCCCAAATGTGATCTATTCTGGATATACTGAGAAGTGAAAAGCTTTTTGCTGAGTCTTCAAGAGTAAAGTGCATATCTCATCACTCCACAGCAGCAGTAAATAAAAGGAACTATTTGCCAATCTTCCTGGAGGGAGAAAAGGCACCATATTTTCCATTTTAAAAGATGAAACTGGGAAATAAAACACACTAAGAAAAAACAGAGTCAATATCCATATCAGTTTCCAACCCTGGTCTGGGATAAAAGCTGTTTTGATCTATATGGATAAAAGGGGATTCTGTTTGGGAAAATATATGAACAATGATTAGAGTTCCAAAACTGAAAAGTGGGATCACATGGTTTATCAACAGAACAGAGTATCTAAAATCAAGTCTGCCTCAGAAAATCTGAAACATATGGCCACAACTGTATCCCAATAAAATATCCCATTCTAAAATGCACCTGCTAATAGGTACATTCTTCCAGGATGGAGCTTAATGCCCACGACTAGACTACTGCAAAGGACAAGGAGTGTTCGACATTACTTTTTATTAAATAGGATCAGGTGATTTCCAGAGACATCTAGAAATTAACACCAGTTGTATGTATACATCTTCCTAATACTCATAGTACCTAAAATCAAATTCTTAGCAGACAAATTGGTCCCATTTCTGTTTTTAAAGCATACAGTATTTAAAGCATAAACTGCAGTGATTATATTGGAGTTACCTAAAAAATATAAAAACTAATTAGAATCTGGAAGGAAAAATACAAAGGATTAGAAAAAGAAAATAAAGTATCCAACCTCCAAAATGAATAAATAGGTCAGCCCTTCTATTTGGAGGTTAATGTTCTGTCTTGACTGCTTATTTCAGATAAAACCATGTGTACTAATTCCATCACAATTCATATTCCACGTTACAAAAATCACATAAATTTGGCACGATTAGCAATCTACTCAGAAGAAAACATAAATGCAACAATATATTAAAAATGAACTGCACACCTACACCACTGCTCTCTTTTTAGAGAACAGTGAACACTTTAGTAAGCACCAAGTTCACAGGAAAAAAAAAAAGAAGAAATTCTGCTATGCACATAAACCAATGGCACTGAAAATAATAGACACCTTTAATAATTTATTTTCTTTATAATGGTCCCATTCTATTATTTTGCTAATCCATTCACTGTCCTATAATTGGTTATTTATTGAACAGGCTGGATGCTATACAACTGAAACTTTCATGCTAACTTAACCCTAGTTACATCTGGTAGATCCAGATCATAATCTCAAACTTCCTCAAATTTAGAGAAAACGGTAAAATATTTTGCAAGGTTACCTAACCTTCTTTTCACTCTACCTTCTCTTATCTTCTCTAGTGTTTAGGAAACTGGAACATTCTTGATTTTCCAAGAGTTGGACATATGACCTCTTGTCAGTTTACACAAGTTTCAATTTATTTTAAATCCTAAATTATGACATCTCATTGCTAAAAGACTTCCGCTGTACCTGCTATGCTGGCAATAATCTTAACATTCCACTGAAATCAGGGGTAATCAGAGATCCATCTATGAGTGAAAGGACAGCAGAGCTGAGAAGCACTACCATGGGCAAAGTACGATCGCAGCCGTGTGACTTGAGGGAACCACTGCTAAAGTGCTGGGGAGGTGCCCATAGAGAAGACACAGTACCTTTAGGGAACTCTGTATGTTAAGAATAGCTTCCTTTTTTTCCCCTCAGCTGCTAAAGAGATCACCTATGGACAAAAGTAAAATTTCAAACTGAGAGAATGTTTTTTATCAACTTGAAAAGTAAACAGCATATAAATAAATACTGGACAAGGGCAACCCTGTTATAGAATAACAGTAAGTTCCAAATGAACCTTCAAAACCACAATTTGACAAAAATGCCACTACACAATAAACACATAATCCAATTTTAAAACTATATACAAACTCAAACATTTTAAATTGGAAAAGACAGTAAGTAACAAAATGAGACATCCCAAACACCAAAGGAAAAAAACAGAAGGTAGATGGCAATCTAATGGCACACATGCCTCCATAAACAATGTGATCGTTAATGATCCATAGGCGAGACTCTTTCAAGAGATCATGGTTCAGATTTTCAAATGTTTTGGGGTAAAGTGACCTGAGACCAATTCTTGAGCCTACTGTAATTCTGATTCAGACACCGGGGCATGCCCTTCCAATAACATCATGAGATGAATAAACAGAAAATCTTGTCTTCTTCCTGCATTTCAACACACCAACAGCAACCATATTCACAAACACAGGACTTTCTAGTAAGCTGAAGGCAAAGGAACTGACTGGTATATAAGGAGTGTGGTACTTCTATTTCCTTTACATATGGTTTGGCTCAAGTCAAAAAGCCTACAATTAATGAAATAAAAGATTCCTCATGTTACATGCTAGATGCCACATACCATGAACAGTGAATCTACAAATATTACTTTCAAAGCCTAGAGTTTATCTGTTAGCAATGTACATTATCAAGAGGCTTTATAAAACATTTTAAATGCCAACCATGACTTAGGCATGAATGATATGCATAAGTCCACAATATTGATAAAATCAACCAGCATGTCACTCACTTCAACTCTCATTTTAAATAGGCACTGTGAAAATGGGAGTGCTGCTGTACAGTAATGAGTAGTATATAATGAAATTAGTGTTTTTTAATGAGTACCTGCTCTACATTAATTCCCTTTAAAGAAGCACACGAAATATTTAAAAAAAAATGTTTTTATCAGTCTATAAAAGGAGTTAGTGTTTAGAAAAGAAAATGAAGCACTTGCATCTTCATTTTTTAAAAAATTCACAAAGGTGCAAACAATGTAATGCTTTCCAGGCTCACATGGGCAGATCAGTACTATTATGTCTAGTTTTCCTAGATGTACCATCATCTCGTGGTAGTGCTTTCTGCAAATTTGACATAGCAGCAGTTTTCTCGATGTCGATCACAGCATACAGCTCTGTGCGCCTGGTGGGGGTCTGCGGAAGAGGAGTCGTAGGCGTTTTTGGAGTCTGAGGGTTGTCGGAGTCACTGCCACCTTCCAAGTCAACCTGTATGTAATTGAGCTGCCTGTGTTCTAAACTCGGGCGTCTGATATCAAAGTTAAAGACTGTCGGTATACAGTCCCGACGCCTTGAATATTCTATTTTGTGAGCACTTGCTGGCACTGTTACATTCTCTGTATTTACATAGTTATGCATTGGATCTAGATTATTATGGTAGCCATTTAGAGATGGGGTCTTTGGTCCTAAATTGTCATCTTCATCCCTACTTAGCTTGCGGGCTTCCCAAACAGGAGGCAAAGATGGTAAATTTTCATAGTTTAATAATGCAGTTCTTCTCTGAGCTGAGTTGTTGATATTCTGGGTATCTGAGGTACTGGTGGATGTCAGACGACCTCTCCTGACCCCTGAGGCACTAGGGATAGATAACCCATTTATGTTTTCATACACCAGTTTGTTAACAGAGGGTGCATCTCTTCGTTCATCACTGTCATATCCAGTGTCCCATTCTGTGTTGTTTGCACCACCTCCACTGACTTGATCTCTTCCAATTTTCTCCAGTTTCTCTTTTTCCATTAATTGCTTTTGAACAGGAGTTGGTCCTAAGACAAATCTGACTACTTCAGGTTCAAGAAGAACCTGAGGGTCCCTATCCTCAATACTACTAGGCTCTTCTTTTGGAGTGTTGCTTTCAGCACTAGAAATCCTTGCCTCCAATGGGACATGCACACTTGCGCAATTTTTCCGCTCTTCTTGCACACCTGTAGTGTTGACATAGGTATGTACCTAAAACAAAAGACTAAAGTGAATCAGCAACTTGCTTAAAAATGAAAATAAAACAAAAGAAGCCTGACCACATCTGTTAATTTTATTGATTAGCTTTCTCTCTAAATATAATCTTGCTTTGAAGCTTTTGCACCTGTTTTTTTTACTAATAAAAAGATGTTGGGGTAGGATGAGGGAAGGTATAGAAACGTAGCTTCCTAATTTGATAAAAGAGTAACTACTCTGCCCTGACCAGTGCGGCTCAGTTGGTTGAGCATCGTCCCACAAAGCAAAAGGTTACCAGTTCAATTCCCAGTCAGGGCACATGCCTGGGCCAGGGAACAGACAAGAGGCAAAAGATCAATGTTTCTCTTTCACATCAGTCTTTCTCTCCCTCCCTTCCCCTCTCTCTAAAAACAAATAAAATCTTTAAAAAAATGTTTCCAATAAGAAAACCTACTCTACATGCAACACTATACTTGGTAATGAAACATGAAAAGCACTCTTTTATTATTTTTTTTTTTTTTAAGATTTTATTTATTTATTTTCAGAGAGAGGAGGAGGGAGGGAGAAAGAGCAATGTATGGTTACCTCTCACATGGCCCTCATTGGGGACCTGGCCTGCAACCCAGGCATGTGCCCCGACTGGGAATCGAACCAGGACCCTCTGGTTCCCGGCCCGCGCTCAATCCACTGAGCTACACCAGCCGGGCCGAAAAGCACTCTTTTAAAAAAAATCAGGAACAAATAGGGATTATAATTTTGGTGTTGTTCTAGAAATGCTCATGAATACATTAAGCCATGACTCAGAAATAAATACAAAAATATTAAAAAGGAAGATACAAACTTATCATTATTTACAGATGATTTCACTAATAAACCCTACTAGATTTAATAAGAATTCTGTAAAATTCACAGATATAAAATATATCTACCTACTAAGAAATAACCACTGAAATGATAATGAAAAGCTCAATGGTGTTTTGGGCAACAATACAAAAAGCATTTAGAGGTCTATCCATAAAATATGAAAAACTTAAAAATAAAATGCAAAATTGAAAGAAATTTAATTACAGTAAATAATAAAAGAACTCATGTACGATGTAAAGAATACAAAGAAAGAATTTTAAAACAACAAAAATGTCTTAATGATAATGACCATGGGGTTTACAATAGATAAGTATGCAGCTAATTAATGCATAGACAATGTTTAACCAGATACTTCATTCCTCAAATGAAAACAGAATAGTCAGGAATATTACATAATTTTATAAAAACAATAACAACAAAATCTACCTTCCTGCTAGTGGCCCACTAATTATAAACTATAATATAAGCAGTACCATAAATCCTGAATTGACTGGAAGTTATTACAATGGGGACTGGCCATTAGTCATGACTGTCTTTACCTATAGACGCTCCTCTCCTGAACCTGCAAACTACTGTGATGCCAAGTTTCCCTCAGCACCTGTACAAATTTCAGCATACACACTCAATAAATACATTCAGTAAATATACACTATTTCCTCTGATTCTTCACTACAAAAGTCACATACAAAGAGTGAAAGCTAAATTCAGACTGAAATCTGCAACTCCACACTTTATTCCACACAAGCCATTATCCTGTCAGACAGTGTAGCACATGCTTACCTGTTCCTCAGCCACAAGCAAAGGATGTGTAGATTCTTCACCTACTGAAGGCAGGCGTGCACTTCCCACGGAAGGGTGTCTGCTTGAAGGGTGGGATGAAGCATCTCCAAATGAGGGATATCGGGGATATCCATTAGGTAAGTTCTGAGCAGCAAACCCTGGAGCTGAGTTTTCGTTTGTTTATTGGGTTAAGAAGAAAAGCAGGATACAGAGGCAGGGGAGAGAGAATAAAAGTGAGTAAGAATCCAATCTGCACTGACAGGATTAAGGAAGGTGTTTCTGGGAAGACAGCACAGCAGACACCAGAGCACAGCGGCACACCCTCCTTGCCAACTTTCCATTCACATTTTAGATAACATGAAACATTTAATGTTACTGTATTTAAAATATTAAACATGTTTATAATTATAGCTAACAGCTTTTAAAAACTGACAACCATTACACTTAGGTTAGCCAATGGCAATTTCTAATAATTTAAAGATTAAATATCCATAGTCTATGGTTTATAAAATACAAGAAGGAAATCTAAACATAAGAACGAAAACATATACTTACTTGTAGGTGTTCGAGGTGTTCTGGGGACTTCCAATTCTGTCTGATGATTATTCCTTTCAACAACTGGCTCTTCCACCACATTTATACTATTATTTTGCATAATCTCTTGCAACATGTTAAATAATTCTTCTGCACGGGCACACTTAAAGGCAAAGATTCCTATAAATATAAACCAGAAGGGAACAACGGTTACACCTTTTATAATGATACAGGAGCACCTGTCAAAGAATAAAATTGTAAAATAAGCATTCTGTGTACCAAAAGCAAGAAAGGTGTTTTAAATAAATACCTGATAAATTAATCATAGTCCCTGTTTCAAGGCATAAACCCAAAAGAAAGTTCACAGAATAGTTTTCACATGTCTAAGGGAGATGGCTCAAAATAAGGCAGACGAAAACAAGATTCGCACGTATTCAATCTGCTTTTAACAGCAGGGGGCGCCCAACTCACCATTACCAAGGTGATCCTATTCCATTTGACAGGCCCAGCTCTGTCACTGTATTTAACTATTATAATAATTCTGTAAGGCAGGGATTATCATTCACCTCTGATGGAGAAAAAATCTGATGCTTGACAGAGGTAACTTGCCCAAGGCCTTTCAAATTGTAGGCAGCAAAACAATCAAACTACGTACTGTCTGACTCCAAAATTTAGGGCCTTTCCCCAGCAAGTTATAACAGTAAAAACACACAGTCAATTTACTGGGACTATTTACTGAAAATGTTAAAGTTGACATGGGTCAAAATTCTATACATAGAGAATGTGCTTAATAAATGCTTGCTAAACAAATGCATAGTTTACTTTATCCCTTTTCTTAAGGCACTTATTTGGGTAATTTTTTTCTATCAGGAGAAAGTAAAATATTAAACATTCTATATAGAATAACAGAAAGAATAGTATTTCAAATGTGACAACGTTTGTAGAAAAAAATTACAGGCTCTCCCGACCTTGTCCAGTTTGACACCGTCGACCACTTTCAAAAGAAAAGAGATTTGAGTCATAGCCATAGCGTCGCAGGCAGAGGTAGTGCCACTTTACTGAGTCACGTTTGCGAGTGTACAAAATCAGTTCTGTGTCTGTAAGCTCCATTATGCCAGAACCTAACTCATTCCCATCATCATCCACATTAATGACCTAAAAAAAGAAAGTTTCATTAGTGCTAGCCTAACACTTCAGCTTGACAGTCATACTCGTATTTCACCAACTGCTGATTGATTCAGTTCCTCATTCCTTTGTCAACCAATGTCTGTGTAGGACTATGTAGCAATATAACACACAGTTTGTATCAGCAAGGAATCCACATTCCCGCTGGGGAGGTAAGTTCATGTTAAGATAAGGCCTTGTACTACTGAGTTCCAGAAAATGGCCAGAGACCATGAAGTATAGATATCACTTGGGGAGAACTCACTATACCCCTGTAACTAGGCAAAGCGTTTTACACGTATTTTTCCCATTTACTCCTCATAACACTCCTAAACTAGGTAATACTGTTTTCTCCATCCTACAAAAATGAAAACAAAGGCTTAGTGATAATGTAACCTGTCCAAGGTCACAAAGCTATGAAGCAATGAGGTTGTAATCTACACCTAAGTTTGCATGACCCAGAGGCTATGATTCATAGCAGACTGAGCAAGACTAGAGACAAAATAGCTGTGGATAAGTAAGGAATGGAGCGGTTAGCTTCTAGGTAACAGAACACCACAAGTTTCAGAATGATGAAAGAGGAAGATTAATTTGATGTCAACTGCAGGATGGATCACAGTGGTAACTCAAGGTAGAGTCCAGTGAAGAAATTATCCAGGTATGAACCAATGGCTGGAGGAGGAATCGATGACTAAAGAGGAACACATAAAATGGCACTTTAAATAAAGTGATACCAGAACAGTGTGGCTAACTGAATATAGAGGACCAAATGGAAAGTAAAAGAATATTCCACATTGTCAGTAAGAAAATGTCATTATCATCATTGTTAAAATAAGAAAAGGCAGCATGAACAAAGAGGGAAGTAAAAGGGTCTGGGGGTGTAAGTGAAAAGATGTATTAAGTGAAGTAAAAGAACGTCCAAGTGGGCAGTAAGAGTAATTCAAGCAGCTGTACTGACCTTAAACTTGTTCCGATGGTTATCTGGGACAGTGTCTTTACCTGGACAGCTACAACAGCTACCCATGGCTTCTTTCAGAAGACCATGTGAGCACTACATGAAAGATAATTTAGAAAAAATTATTAGACATAGGATATAAAAATCATAACATAAAAAAGGTTTTAGAAATCATCTAACACAAACTCTACATTATTTTGTGAGGCAAATTAAGCCCAAGAAAGTATATGGCTGGAGATAGATTTCATGCAAATAACTGGTGAATTTTGCTCAGAGACAATGACAATAATTTTCTGAGGTAAACATCACAGGCATCTCAGATTTCCAGTTTAATTTGCAAAGGCTTATTTTAAAATTATCCTAAAAAGCAAGCCAATTTAGGGTCTCACATGTACTATTTAAATAAAGTAATTCACAGAATTAACTTCCTATGGCTTATCAGGAATTTCACGCCTCTCTTTTAATAAATTTCCATAAGGATGCTAGACTCCTGGCTTGACAGGTTTCTGTATTCCTCATTGTAGTATCTTTTATGTAGTCCACCTGGCAAGAGTTCACTGGTAAATAAGACACAAAACCAAACTTGGAATAGTTCACTAAGAGAGAAAAACAATTCAAAATTTAAGCAATATCTTAAAAGAAAATATTGGCAAACTGAGTGTATGTATCTAATCTTGCTTCCCCACAGATTACAGGTGACATTAAGTTCTCAAGAACACACCAAATGAGCAAAGGAAAAATTAAAAATGTCACTTACAAACAAGGGAAAGAGAATGAATGTGACGATATTTGAAAAGTGGGGGGTGGGGACAGGAAGCTTTTAAACATTAAAAGCATAAATCTGATTAAAACTTGGTTAAAATTCTTCAGTGGCTCTTCACTATATTCACGGAAAAATTCAAAGCTTGTCAGTTTGCCACGAGGTGCTTCCCAGTCTGGCCCCTGTCTACAGGTCTGAACTCTTCCTTCTCTCGGCTCCAAGCCCTACCGGGGCACACTCAGCAGGTGCCCCAGAGCATCTTGTTCTCTTACACCCTTCCACACTGCCCTGCTTCTACTCCTCTCCTTTCTCAAGATTCAACCCAAGTGTGCTCAGGAAGCCTTCTCTGACTCCAACCAACTGGGTGACTTACACTTCTTATGTAGCAGCACCCCCGGCTTCCCGCATCTTTCACACTGTTCACTTTAGCAGAAACTGTGGGAGATTGTCTGTTTACTCATTTCCTTCCCTCCACTATGGGCTCCTTTCCGGCAGCCATGAACCTTACTGATTTTTGCACTACCCATGCCAAATACAACACCCAGCACACAGTAGGTTCTCTAAGTCTCTTGTAAGCTGAATGAACTGTAGTAAACAAAGGTAAAGAAGGGCTGACAGGTACAAATATTAAGATGAAAAAGTACAGTAGTGTATACCAAGAAAAGTGAAAAATAAAATAGTAAAATTAATTAAGGCTCATTTTAGTATTTTGCTCTAATAGGCCACCTAAATATCATGGCACAGGGATGATTAAGTCATAGTATGTACCTCTGAAGAATCGTGAGTCTAAAGGGAAAGACAGGTATGTAAACAGGTAATACATGATGAACCTTATATTAGAATGAGAAAAGTTCTGTGGGTACAGAAAATGGAGTGACTGACCTTGTGGGTTAGGCATGGCAGGGAAGCACCATTTAAGCTGGTACTTAAAAAGGTGAGCAGAAACAGTGTATTAGGCAAAAAACAGATATAAGTACTTGAGATGGATAAGAGAGAACGTGCAAAGACAAAGGTCATGAAAGGCTGGTTGCACCGCATTCAGGAGAAAGTAAGGCGCCCAGGACAACCAGAGTTGAGGGCAGGCTGCAACACAAGCAGGGGCCAAACCAGAAAGCATTCTGAACAAGGGAGGGGAACGGGACACCAACCAACGTGAAGCTGGCCTGTGTCCAGTGTCCTCACAGTCAAATGGATATGATTCTATCATGGTATTTACTTATTCTACTCTAATATTTATGTCTTACCACCCTCTTCACTGTGATCTTCCTGAAGAGCCTTGTCCCCCTAATTTTCTAGGGCACGAAGCGTACTACGTGCATAGCACATAGTCCATAATGTTTAATCTTTAAAAATTAATGTTTAATAAATTATAGGATGAGAAAGAGGCAAAAAGTATTTTTAAAACTTTTTATAGATATTATTTATTTATTTTTAGAGAGAGGGGAAGAGAGGGAGAGAAACACTGATGTGCAAGAAAGACATGAATTGGGTGCCTCTCACACACCCCCAAATGGGGGCCTGGCCCTCAACCCAGGCATGTGCTCTGACCAGGAATCGAACCAGTGAACTTTTGGTTCACAGGCCAGCACTCAATCCACTGAGTCACACCATCCAGGGCTAAAACTTTGTAAAGCACAAGGATAAGTGACAAAAACAAATAAGTAAACAAACAAAGTTTCTTGAAATTACATGTTTTTCTTCCCCCCCGACCTCCTCATGAATATAAAGAGCTAAAAGATTATTACAGTGCAGCTTTGGTCTCAAAAGATGGGACTTCAAAGTACATTTTAAAACTATTTCTCAAAAGGAGTAGAAAATCATTCTTCCACTTGCCATCTTCACAGGCCGCCTAAGGCAGCCCGTCCCATGTTGGCAGGGATATTTGAGTGGTGGTGCAACCTACTTGGGGACTCTATGGACACTGAGTATTTCAATACAACCATAATTAATGAAAGCCTATCATGTGATACAAAAGCCTTGTAGGACTTCATTATAAATATATCCATTTGCAGCATAAATTTAAATCAAAGTTTAGCTCGTAAGAAGGGAAACCAGTAGCTCGTTAGAGACTACTTTAAAAAAGAAATATGTTAGAGACCTAAAACCGGAACAGCAACAGTGGGAACAGAAATGAAAAGATGAATTTAAGAAACATTTACGAAGACAAGTCAGCGGCACTGAGTAGCTGGCTAGGCACAAGGGAAGGCAGAGGCAGCTGCGAGGGTAGCAGGTGACGGGTGCTGGCTCCATTGCCTGAGAGGAAAAACTGGTGTCTTCAAGTGGAAGTAATGGTGATTAATTCAGTTTTAGACATGCTACACTGAGATTCTAGAGAACAATAAGATGGAGATATGCAATAGAGAATTAAGTACATGAGTATGAGTTGAAGGAGGTAAAATATTGGAACACGTGTGGTATTTAAAGCTACAAAACAGCCCTGGCTGGTGTAGCTCAGTGGATTGAATGCCGGACTAGGTAGGAACCAAAGGGTCACTGGTTCAATTCCCAGTCAGGGTATATGCCTGGGTTGCAGGCCAGGTCCCCAGGAGGGGTGTGACAGAGGCAACCACACACTGGTGTTTCTCCCCCTCTCTCTCTCTCTCCCTTCCCCCCTACCTAAAAATAAATAAATAAATAAAATCTTTTTTTAAAAAAGATACAAACACAAGACCCTGCTCAAGGACAGTTTAAAAAGTCGTCTGAGGTTGAACTCCTGAGGAATATAAATGTATAAGCACTGAAGTAGAGAGAAGCAAATGAAGAAAAATAAAAAGATCAGAACAGTACAAAGTAAGAAAAAACAGTGTCAGGAGAGAGAGTTCCATCCTTAGAGCAGCAGAGGAAGAAGTCAAAATGCAGCGAGCAGATGCAAGGTAAGGAAGTAGCCCCCAGAGAACGGAAACTCCTCTTTCAAGAAAAAGCTGAGGAAGTAAAAAGTACAGCGCTAGGGTATGGACAGACAAGGTTTCAAAAGAAAATATGATACTTGAGTTATTTACTGTTTTAAGATGACATTTATGCAGGTTTGTAATCAATAGGTCAGGAAAGGTTTTAAAATATAGGGGAAAAAAAAACAAAGAAAAGAGAAAGGGAACAAAGCATGAATCGAGACAGAGGGAGAGACTAAAGAAGATGAGTTCCGTGGTCCACACTGAGACACTGGACCAGAGGAGGAGAAATGCCTCATCCTGAGAGGAAAGGGAAGAAAGTAAGAATGTGTGGAGCACAGTGGAAAAGCCAAAGAAGATCAACATCTATCATCCTAAATTTCCTTTGTAAAATAGAAAACAAGTGTGCAGAATGAAGAGAATGAAAGGATTACTCACTGAGGAGCTGACCAAGACAGACTGCAGGACTATTAAGTAGGCTGCGCTGAGAGCTCAGGGAGGCTGCAAAGCTCTACTCTTTGCCTAGCTAGCTGTGCTCAGCAGTCCAGAGGGTAGAAAGTTCAGTGACCCTGGATCAGCGGGTAAGAGGAGAAGAAAATTAAAGGATATGGGCAATACCGGGGGGGTGAGGGGTTGGGAGAGTTTCTGAAGTGATGGATCATCAGGTCTGGTCAGGGAAAAGGTAAAGAAGGAGGCTGACACAATGGGAGAAAATGCAGGCAGAAAGGAACAGGAGGCTTCAGTGGGGTTGAAGAGCAGGCTCAGTATGAGTGAGAAACTAAATTAGCTGGAACAACTGGCAGTTGTGTTCAATTTTCAACATAAAAAAGGACTTTTTTTAAATGTGGGGTTTTCATCCATATCTCTGGCTCCTCTTCCTGATCCACCAATTCCTAGGCAAGGAGAAAGACAAGATACTATTCTTTTTTTTTTTAACTATATTTTATGGATTATGCTGTTACAGTTATCCCACTTTCCCCCCGTTCTTGCCCCCACCCCCTTACCCCCCTTTCCCCACCCTTTAGTTTTGTCCATAGGTCATACACATAAGTCCTTCTGCTTCTGCACTTCCTATACTATTCTTAACCTCCCCCTGTCTGTTGTCTACCTACCATTTATGCTACCTGTTCTGTGCCCCATTCCCACCCTCTCCCCCTACCACTCCCCTGTTGATGTTCCTCCATACCTTATATAA
>PVJI01027877.1:0-16884 GCA_004026765.1 Micronycteris hirsuta
CAGAGCAAGAGACATAATGTAAAATATCTGGATGCTGCTAGAAATACAATTTCATACTCTGTTTTTCCTTATCAATAAAGAGTAAGGATTTTCCACCTTTGTATATACCACAAGGATCCAATTTTTAATATATGTGTGATATTGCATTATTTAGTTGAACTCTGTGTTATGTAATAAGTTCTCTAATCACTAGTAGAGCTCTGATTCCACTACCAGTATCCCAATTTTATGCTATTGAACAAAGTAGGATTGGGCATTTCAGAAACTGCGTGACTTATATGAGGATTTACTTTGCTTCTGGCTGTTGCTGTAGGGCTGTACCCTGCTCAGTCCCAGTGGGTGTGCTCTATGTTTTGAGTTTATATTGCAGGACTGAGATTTTGATATGCTGGATCATAGCTTTGGGCTCATGCTTTTTTTAGGGATGATGGACAAATTGATTTCTCTTTAAAAAGCCAGTAAACAATATGCTTTAAGAAGTCTATATAACTTCCCTTTAGCTCCTTTTCTGTACTTAATTATATTTTAGAGAAATAAAATCACAGTACCTAATACTTTTAAAGCTAGAATTAAAGTGCATTAAGGCTTCTTGAATTTTGTTATCTGTCATCCTAAATCCTCTTGAAGTTAGGTACAAAGAATAATAGATAGATATATATTCAGTTAGGGTACCGAAGACTTTTACTGGCTTTGGATTAGAGGATTTTCAACTATCAGTGTTTAAGCTTCAAGTTACTGTCAGTTTGTCTTGACAAGGCCAAAATAAGATTCTAATAGTTGTGATTGTAGAGTGAGTGCTTTTTCATTAGGTAAAGGCAAGGTGTCAATTAAAAGTGTATTGAGATAAAGAAATTGAAACTAGATTAAGTTTATACTTTTTCATGGATGATAAGAAAATCCATTTTCGAGTTACATTTCAATGAGGATTTCCTATCAGAGGCAAAGCTTGAATATCTCACACATTTAAAAGACCAGCTTTTAGTCTTTAAAAAACTTATTGCCTAGTAATCATATCAAAAGAATATTTGTATGTATGAAACAAACATTTTAAACAAAATGAAATGCCAGTATCATATTTGCAGGAATTTTTAGAGAAGGTATATAATCAGCAATCTTGTTTTTTTCTGTCTTTCCTACTAGATTTCTACCATTTAAATTATGAGAATTTTTGGTCTTTCAGTGGGGTTTCTAATTTTATATGGAAGTCTGAAAACTATATTTGATGTATATCCACAAAAATAAATACTATGTACATTTCCAGTGTGACTGTCCTTTCTTTAGAGGCAATGCATAGTGAGACTGAGCTTAAGATTTTCATAAAACATTGAAAACTGAGCATTCAGCTACAAAATGCATGGAGCACCAAGCTAGAAATTGCTCTTCTGACTAATCTATATAAATAAAATTCAGTTTCTCTCTGATAGTTACTACATATAATGGAAATGGTTGGATAGATTTGTTTCACACTTAGAAAGCCTTCGTGGAACTTAATAAGTAGGCTATACCTTAAATAAGTAATTCATCAAGGGAAGATCCAGGAGATCTCTGAAAGAGGTGCCTCCAGTGGAACTTCGGCAGTGATTTTCAGAGCTGCTTCTCATGCTGAAATGTGATCTAGTTTGCTTCTAGATAAGAGATTTATGTATATACTTAGTGATAGTTAATGATTCTTGCTGTTTTTTCAAAAAACTATGTTTTTGAAGTTTAATTACTTCTTGCCGATCTCTACCATTTCATAAGAGAAATTCACTATTGTTAGACTTTTTTCTTTGGGTGTTTAGATATTTAATTATGATGAGTCTTGTCAAAAATTTCTGTGGGTTTAGCCTGTTTAAGAGTCACCTAGCTTCTTGAATCTCCAGCTTTGTGTCTTTTGCCAAATTTGGGGTGTAGGAGACATTATTTCTTCAAAAGTTTTCAGCTCCACTCTCTTCCTCCTTACCCTCCTTGCCCTCTGGGACTTCGATGATATGAATGTTGGATTTTTTTGTCATTGTCCCACAGGTTTCCAATGCTCTGATCTTTTTTTTCCAGTCTATTTTCTATCTGTTTTACATACAGAGTAAATTTTATTGATCATCTTTCCTCAGGTTCAATGATTGAATTCTGTCACATCCACTACTATTGTGACTATCCAAGTTTATCATTCATTTTCTTGTATATTTCAGGTCTATCATTTTTATATAGTTAATTTTCATTGTTTCCATTTCTTTCCCAAGATTCTTCTATTTTTTTCTGTTTTTTGAAGAGAATTATAATTGATTATTATTTTTGTGATGGCTGCCTTAAAATCCTTGTCAGATAATTGAACTACCTGATTTATTTTGTTAGCATAAATTGTCTTCTTTCATTCAAGTTGTGATGTCTTCATTCTTAGCATGAATAACTTTTGGTTGTGTCCTGGACATTTCATCTATTATGTTAGGAGTGTCTGGTTCCTGTTTAAATTTTATAGTTAGTAGGCATTACCCTGTTGTTTAGCACAGAAACCCTAGCTTATTGTTTTGGTCTGTGGTTCCATTAGCAGACCAATTTTCTGATCATTTACAGTGTTATTTTGCTTGACTTGGTTTATCAGGAGCTGACTATGGTTGTTATTGGTTCCTACCGGTGCTGCCCAAGAGGCAGGAGGAGTTTACTGAGGCTGGGGAACTGGTGTCTGGGGAAAAGGGGAAGAGCCTCAGCCCACAGGGACTAGGAGGCTTCCAGGGCCAGGTGGGGTATGAGGTATCACTCTTGCTAGTGTTGCTCAGCTTCCCTGTATCTCTGGTTGAAGGAGGGGAGTCTCAGGCCCTACATGGAAGGAGTACACTTCTCCTGGCAGCTTATTATTAGTGGGGCATCCTACCTTCCCCCACGGAAGTGTCAAGAGAGCCTCCCAGTCTACTGGGGGAAGGAACAAGCCCCCCTGGCTGTCTGCCATTGCTGGGATGGGAAGAGAAAGGATGTAGACTGCCCTCTTACTATATTATTTTTCTAGTCCCAGGATCCCAAACCAGTTTGCCTTCCTCTTCTGACCCTTCAGAATTTTTCTTGCATTGACTTTGTGTTATTTTCAGAATTTATGGTTATACTTAGTGGGGAGGAGCAGGGAGAGATGAGTCTACTCATGTCATCCAGACATCAGGTTACCACCTACCATAGCATGTTGAAAAAAGAAATTGGGGTGAAACAGTCTCAACTTGGAATCCTTGTTCAGACTCTATCTGATCTTAGAAAATTTACTTCTCTGAGCCTCATTTTATTTATCTTCAAAGTGGGGGTAACTCCTTTATTCATTCACTAAAAATATCTGTCACTGCTAGCTTACTCTAAACTGAGCACTGTCCCAGGCACTGGAGATCCAGTGAGATGTGACGTATGTGAAATCCAGCTATGATGGCATCCTAGTGGCATCCATAGGTAATCAACAGGTTACTTGAGAATAAGTAATTTCAGAGTGAGCAAAACAAAGCATGGTACTTAGATGGCTGTACTTTTGATATTCAGAGAGGTCTCTCTGAGGAGGTGACATTTCGTTTCATTCATTCATTCCATTGATTCGGTCCACATTTATGGACCTCTTACTAGGTCCCAGGTGTCTATTTGGTCAAAGATCTGAATAATAACAGGGCCCAAATCATTTGAAATTTGGGGGTATATCATTCCAGGTAGGGAAACACTGTGTAAAAAAAAAAGTCCTGAGGTAGGAAGAATCTCGACAAGATTGAGGAACAGGGAAAGGTGTGCAGTATGGTTGGAATGTTATAAATGAGGGTTTCATAAATGATCAGAAAGATAGACAAGAAACTGATTTTGTGGGGGTCAGGATAATGAGCTCAGTTTTATTTTGCTGATAACAGGAAACTTTTAGACAGTTTCAACAGACAAGTGATATAATTTATGTATGTTTGAGAACAATTAGTCTAGGTGTTTTCTAGGGAAGAGCATGTAGGAGAACAAAAATAAAAGCTAGGAGTCAATTAAAAAGCTGTTTCAAGTACTCCAAGTAAGAAGGAATGAACCTTGAATTGGAGAGGCAGTTGTGGAATAAAGAAGTTGTAGATTGTTACTTTGAGCAGGAAAGATTTTTCTGAAGGATTGACTCTGTAAACTTAAGGAGAAATGAGGAATCTATTTCAAGTTTTGGCTGGATAATAAGAGACATTTTAGAGCTACCATTTTTAGGCTATATACACATGAGGCACTTTACATATATTCTCTCAATGAACCTTGATAACCACCGTATTGTTACAGGGCAGAATGGGATTTGGCTGCCTGCTGCCATACACAATCATAAAACAGAGATTGATAGGAAAGGAAAAAAGTTTTTATTAACAGGTGCCTAATTTGGGGGACCTGAGTTCTCCCCTGCTCCAAGCCATTCCATTGTGCAAAATACAGAAATCCCCTTTTTCCCAAAAAGACTGATATCCAACTCTATGCCCAGGGATTATCTTCTATTCTTATCTGCAGTTTTAGATTCCAAGGCTGCTACATGGATGGGTCTCCATCTCTCCAAATCTGGGCTCTCTCTCCCTGGAGTGAAAATTTATGAGGCCAGTGTCTCCATTGCCTCTCTGCAGCTTCCTCTCTCTCCTGGGGCCAGGGCTCATTACAAGACCACTGCAGCCAGTCATGCAAGGGTCTCAGTCCACTGGGCCCCAGTGTCCAGGGCTGCTTGCACACTCGAGGTCAAGGCGCATTCCTGGCCTGCACATCTGTGTGCTGCCCTCAGGGCAAGAGAATGGGAATAGTTCAGGACCCGTGCCATGAGGCACAGGGCCACAATGTCCTGCCTGAGCCTGCCACTGGCAAGGTGCACATCCCACATGAGTCTGCTCTAGACCATGCAAACACAGCATGGCAAGAGCCCTGAGTGAGGCCTGATGACCTGCTGGCCTGCTGGTGGGGCACGTGTCTTGCTCACAGGGCTCAGTCTCCCACATCCTGTACAGGCTCTGTGTAAGTGGTGTCATGAACTGCTTTAGTTGTTGACTGTTGCTTCAGGGGTACGGAATCATATTCCAGCTCTGGTTTTGATCCTGGGCTGCCTTCAGCACTTCCCAATCCATCTCTGGGGTCCCTCTGTTCTTCAGAAGGGGGTCTCTTTTGCTAGCTGCTGCTTCAGTCTGCTACCTTGGGGTTTCCTCTGACCTTACCCTTCCTTGGCGGGTGCAGCCTCTTGCACTGGATTGGGGTTTCTCCCCTCCCTGCCAGCATCCTGGCCAGACTCTCATGTTATAGTATGATGTAGGTGCTATTATTGTATCCACTATCCTAGTGAAAAACTGAGTGTCAGAGAATACTGAAGATACTGTGAGTTCATTTAAAAAAATCAAATCTTTCTGAATCCCTTGCTCTCACTCTTAATACAATTTTGCCTTTTAATTTTTGGATATGTGGAGAGGTTTACATTGCTAAGATGAGGGTTCTGGAGTACCTACATAAATGAAGTTTCTAGACTCAAGACCAAAACCGAGTTTCCTTTTTCCTAAGAAAAAAAAAAGACATAGAAAAAGTCTAGAAGGTAGGCCAGACAATCAGATCAAGGAGAGAAAGGACTTGAGATATGGCACAACCACTTGCAAAATATGGAACTCTTCCCAAGCCTGAATGTGTATAATGAAAGGGGGAGAGGAGAAATAGCCAGGTCCCAGGTAAATAAAACACAGTGAATCTTGGCTGTCAATTCACCGGGCAGGAGAGATTCCAGGAGTAAGATTTGTGGGTGCTCAAGTCTAAGGCTAGGATAGCCATAACTTGTGGAGGGTCAGAAAAGAGAAAGCTTTAGGATGGGCAGTGAGATTTGTTTTAATCAGGTGTTAGGTAAGACACGCAGACAGGAAAGTGACTGTCATAAAGGAGGAAGTTTATTATGTTCCCAGATCCTTAGAAACAGGAGAGGTGGCATAGGACAGGGCCATACAGAGAAGCACCAGGGTGAGTCAAGAGGCAGAGGGGAATGAGGGGAGATATGGTCAAGAGCCTTTCCTGTGGTTTCTAGGGAAGGAAAGAGCCAGGCAGGATAAGCATTGTTAAGATTGGCTACCTTGAAAGATTTCTGCATTTCCTGGGTATGGGGGCTGTTTCCAGTTGTCTAGTACCTGGGCCCTTAGTGATGAGGGTGTGTGGATAATATCCTGAAATGTGAGAGGCTGACAAGAAAGGATTGGGTGTGTGGGCTCTGCATTGATTGATTTGCATATGACAGATAAACTCTCAGGCAAGTTTTTTGATATACCCAGGAATTAGTGTACTAGGAAGCAGCAATCCCTCCAAGGTAAGGGAGGCCCCAGATGTCAAAGCATCAAAGTATAGGAAATAAAAAGGCATGGCTCACACAATATCGAGCATTCATTATATGCCAGGCACAGGCTTTATTTTGTTTATTTCTCATGACAACCCTGAAGGTAGGAATTACGTTTGGATTTTATAAAGAGGAAATTTATGTTATTTGATTATGGAAAAAGTCTCAATTTAGGATGAAATCCTGTCAGGTCAGTGCACTAAGTCATTACTTAACAGTCCTGGGCCTCGAATTCTGCAGTTGCTCCTGGTGTGTCTGTGGGTGGTGAAGAGAAACAGGAGTAGGTGATTTCTAAGCCTTCTCCTTTCCTGGATTCCTTTGTCTATGATGAATCTGTGGGGCAGGAAGGACGTGAGACAGTGTATGCAGAAGCACCCTTGAGAGAAAGCTGAACCGGAGGCAGTTGTAATAAAGGCAGTGGGCAGGGGGGAATTAAACCAGGAGTCAGGAAACCTGCATTTCAGCTCTCTCTGCACCGCTCTATTGCTGTGCAGTAGCACTGACTGACTTCTTGGACCCATGGCCTGGAAACGGGGATTTGAAGTTCAGCAGAAGAACCAACAGTGCTGAAATAAAGTATGAATGGAAAATCATATGTTGAAATAAGTTCACTTATTTTGTAGAAAGTGTTCAAAAATATATATTGAATTGAATATAATTTCATCTGGCGGTAGGTTTTCTAAAAAGATCAGGCTGTGATTAATCCAAAGAGAATGTGGATGTTCTTCTTAATCTTACAGATTTCCTTTATTCATCTCTCCCTTTTCTCAGTTCCTGTAACAGTAGTTAACTGAAACAAATTCTTTAGTAAATACCCTGATAATTGTTATTAATTGCATTTTATTGTACTATTTATGTTTTTCCTATTTCTTACAAAAATTGGACTGTAAGCGACTCAGGATGAGTGCTATGTCTAGATCCCACATAGCATGTAGCAAGTTCTGAACATATGGATACCCAGTAAATATTAAGATTTTATGAATTTGTTGCTCGAAATAATCTTAGAAAGCCTTTAATTTAGCTCTCTAGTCACAATGATGAAGAAATAGTGTTGGGGAGGTTGAGACGCTCATCCAAGGTCAAAGGCAAGACAGTGATGGTGCCATAACTCAGTTCAATTCCTGGTTCTCCTTATCAGGCCTCTTGATTGATAGGTTGAGTATTCAGTGCTGCTTTAGCTTTCTTAGGAGCTTACTGGATTTTTAACAAAGCTAAATTCATTTAAATGTTTTACAAATTCTAATTGCCCATAATTGTATAAAATGTCTCAGATACAACCTTTAACTAGGCCTTTATTCTGTCATTTGTTATTGATATAGATGACAGGAATAGAATATGTATTAAAAGTGTCAAGTGTACTAGGATGATGACATTTTATGTAAGTGCATAATTAAATCATATTTTGGAAGAACCAATAATCCCTGTTTCCAAAGAAAATGAATTATATTTGTGAACACTTTGCGGGGTCTTCCACAATTCAGAACCAACTCAGCATACAATCCCAGAGCTGCCAAAAAGTAGACATGATGGTTCTCTCTATGGCCACACGAGCAAGACCATGCAAAATGTGCAGATGTCTAAGTGCTTCCCAAGATACGGAAGAGGTTGCACACTTCATTTCTAACAGCCTGTCCTGGGGCCAAAATAACTGCCCACCTTCACTACAAACATTGACAGAGGAAAGATCCAATATAGGACTAATTGAAAAATTGTTTGCTTACTGGAAAATAATATCACTCATATGGCTGCAGGTGATACTGTTAAAAATGGTATTTTGTAGCACTAATGTTTGGCAACACCTATTTCTTCCCTCATTGTATGTAACTCTTATTTCTAGACTCTCCACTAAATCCCTTTTCAAAAGAGGAGAGGGTTGGTGATAATTTTTGAAAATGTGAGTATATCATAATTGTACTTACAGTTATTTAAGCCAAATCCTTTTGGGCAGAGAATGTGAATAATGAAAAGTGTTGTTAAATAAGAACTTTAACTTCCATTTTTATGTGTCTATGTGTGCATGTATCAATCAGTTGTAAAAAACAAACAAAAAACTAAGTAAAAATCCTGTGTAGAGTTACTTCAATGATCGTATCTTAAAAAAGTAGCTTAAAGTTATTACACATATTAAGGGGTTAACCAAAGAACATACATGCATAGCTCGTAGACACAGATAACAGTGTGGTGACAGCCAGAGAGGAGGGGTAAGGGATGGGTGAAGACAGGCAAAGGGGAAAATAGGGACATCTGTAATGGTGTCAACAGTAAAAAAAAATATGTTATAATTTTCCTATGGTTAAGGGATATTACTTAAGACACATTTAATTAATTCCCTGAATGAGCCCTATTTCTACTCAGTATCCAAAATTGCAGATAAAATGGTAGAGAGATTTTCTTACAAGAGGACACAGAATTTTTGGCCTAAATGGTAAACTATTTTGATATATACTAATTGAGGGACAAGAAAAATAGATCAAGGAGATATGTATAGGAAATACAGATAATTCATTGTTAGTATTTTTACAAGCTAAAAATCCAAAAGGAGTAATGTAAGACTTTACTTATGATTAGTTTAAGCAGTCAATTCAGAAATAGCAAACTAACCACTGTTAAGAAAAAGGTAAAATACGGGAGTTCCGGCCAAGATTGACCTGCTCTGGTGAATACCTAAAACCCAACCCCCTTACAACTTAACAAGTGCACCGAGACAAAGAAATATGGCCCAAATGAAAGAACAGAGCAAAACCCCAGAAAGAGAGCCAAATGATGAGGAGATAGCCAAACTATCTGATGGATAGTTCAAAGCCCTGGTAATCAAAATGCTCACAGAAGTGATTGAGCTTGGTTGCAAAATGAAAGAACAAATGAAGACTACCCAAAGTGAAATAAAGCAAAATATTCAGGGAACCAACAGTGACAGGAAGGAAACCAGGACTCAAATTAATCATTTGGAACAAAAGGAAGAAATAATCATCCAGCTGTAACAGAATGAAGAAACAAGAATTAAAAAAGTTGAAGAGAAGCTTAGGAACCTCTGGGACAACTTTAAGCATTCCAATATCCAAATTATAGGGGTACCAGAAGGAAAAGAACAAGAGCAAGAAATTGAAAACTTATTTGAACAAATAATGAAGGAAAACTTCCCCAGTCTGGCAAAGGAAATAGATTTCCAGGAAATCCAGGAAGCCCAGAGAGTCCCAAAGAAGTTGGACCCAAAGAGGAACACACCAAGGCACATCATCATTAAGTTACCCAAGATTAAAGATAAAGAGAGAATCTTAAAACCAGCAAGAGGAAAAGAGAGAGTTACCTACAAAGGAGTGCCCGTAAGACTATAAAATGATTTTTCAAAAGAAACCTTACAGGCAAGAAGGGGCCGGAAAGAAGTATTTGAAGTAATGAAAGGCAAGGATCTACATCCAAGAATACTCTATTTAGCAAAGCTATCATTTAGAATGGGAAGGCAGATAAAGTGCTTCCCAGATAAGGTCAAGTTCAAAGAGTTCATCATCACCAAGCCCTCATTACATGAAATGTTAAAGGAACTTATATAAGAAATTGAAGAAGATCAAAAACTATGCACAGTAAAATGACAAGAAACTCACAATTGTCAACAAAGTAACCTAACAAAAGAAAAGAAAAACAACAAAAACTAAGCAAACAACTAGAACAGCAACAGAATCAGAGAAATGGACATCGCATGGAGGGGAGGAATAAGGGGGAAAAGGTACAGGGAAGAAGAAGCATAATTGGTAGGTATAAAATAGATGGGGAGAGGTAAAAATGGTATAGGAAACAGAGAATTCAAAGAACTTATAAGTACAACCATGGACATGAACTAAGGAGGGGGGATGGTGTAGGGTTGGAGGGTGCAGGGCAGAGGGTGGATAAGGGAGGAAAAATTAGGAAAACTGTAATAGCATAATCAATAAAATACACTTAAAAAGAAAGTAAAATATGTCTATTTATCCTTGTTTTTATTTATTTATTTATTTATTTATTTATTTTTATCTATCATCTGTGTTTGTCAGGGTCTAGTCAGTAAAACAGAAACCACATTTAGAATTTCAGGGATAGGACTTAAGAGTGAAAAGAGGAAGCTGAGGTATCCCAGAAATTTGTTACTGTAGGAAAGAATAATCACTCTTAGAAAATAAGAAACCCAGAGCTTGGGGGAGGGATACCTCCAGGTCTGGTGTACTGGCCTGTGTGGAGGAGGTACGGCCTCATGTGTGCTTGGAACTCTAAGGGCCCCAGCCTAGTATCTCCTCAGACTGCTGAGACAGGCATGGCCAAATGGGTACTTGGGATGCCAGATATGGATGGATGGATGGTTGGATGACTAGCCAGGTTGCTGGTTCTCTGGCTTTTAGGGGTGGAGGCCTGGCAAGAGTGTGAGGCAGGGTGATAGTTCCCTGGCAGAAGGAACTCAAAGCTGGAGGTTGCCATCTGCTAGAATAATGCCTAGTTTTCATTGGAAAACATGAAGTCTATCTCTTTCCTTCTTTATACTCTTCTTAAAATAAAATCTGAACAGAAAACCTGCAGACCAAGGGGTATGGGAAATGTAATTCACAGAAAGGTATATTATAGAAAGGTGGTCTTAGGGCAGAGACAGCAGGAAAATAGCTAGCTCATCTTCATTCTTGACTTTCTTCTTAGCTTAAATTTGTTCTCCCAGCAGCCTCTATTTAGACACCTCAGACATGTCTAAAATAGAACAATTGATTTTTCCCCACCCCCAAATATGCTTTTTCTCGTGTCAGCAAACTCATTGACATTCATCCACCTGCTTGGACCAAAATCTGATATTTCTTGATACTGCTCATTTCTTCACCATTCAAATTTAATCTACCAGGGAATGCTATCAGCTCTACTTCTAGAAGAATTGTGCAGTCTTATTACTTCGTGGCATCTCCACAGCTATGATCTGAATCTTAACATTGTCCTTTCTCATGGAATATTTTAATAATCTTCTAACTGAGCTCCCTGCTTCCCTGTCCATCCAGTGTCCTCATACTTTCCTTCTCATCCAATGGCCTCTGCTGTCCTGGAACAAGACATGCTTATTCCTCCTCAAGGCCTCCCTGGACTTTGATATCCATTCTTTTGTATGTTTGCATAGCCTATCCTCACATTTAGGCCCCAGCTTAAATGTCAGTTCCTAAGAATGACCTTCTCTCACCATGCAGTCTAATGTATCCCCACCCCACCTTTCTTGATACACTGTTGCTTTCTAGTCTATTCTATTAGCCTTGTTAGTTTTCTTTATAATACATGCCACTGTCTATAATTATTTTTATTATTGTTAATATATGTCTCACAGTCCACTCAGAGCAGTAATATCATAGAGCTTTAAGTCAGCTCACAAGAAGTATTTATTGAGGACTAACTCTGGTAAAGGTACATAAGGTCACAGGGTCCTAAAGCCAAAGTATCTACATTAAAACTTAGGGAAGTGCTTACTAACATATTGGGATTGGTGGTGAATAAAAAAGGTAACATTTTATTAATGAGTTGTTAAAGAAAATGAGTTGATAAAGAAAAGTTTATAATAAGTTGATACATAAAACTAGCTAAAGATTAATCTATATGATTGATATATTTTGGATTTTAGCTTTAATATTTGTTCATATGTCCAAGACACTCAGACTACTTGGTTTCAGATCTTGAGGAAGTATTTTGAGAATGACTAAATCACTTCAGGTTTGAATGTACAAATATAGAACAAACAAGTGACAGCTTCTGTCACATCTTCTTTATTTGTAGGGCATTTATGTCAGGGCTAGCTCCTATACTATAAACAAATGTGGACCAAGTGAGGAAAGAGAGTTAGTGAAAAACACTAAAATTATTCAGGAGAGATGGAGTGAAGTAATACACTCTGCCGGGCAAGATTTTTATAGATCAAGTTCATCCAGGGAGTTTTCAAGTCCAGTCTTCTTCTAGTGGATTTTGAGATCCAAGGGGAGTGCATTGGGTGAGATGGGAAGTGGTAGAGCTTTGTGAGTTTTGAATTTAGGAAAATTAATCTGTGATTATGTGGGGGAGAAATGCAATGTGCTATAAAAGGGCCCCAGGGACCTTTGGACCACTGGAGCTTCAGGATTCCAAAGATCACAGGAAATAGAGAAGCCTTGAGTTCCACGAAGCATATAGAGTAGGGATTGAGTAAGTCACCTGTCTTCCCCATGGGAGACAGACATACAATATAGTGTTAGTAATTTAGAGGAATAGGATCTGTACCAGCAGTTCCTCCTCTCAGTGTCTTGTGAGGACCTCACTCCTTTATAATTCAGGGTTCCATGGGGTTTTTGTTCAGAACGAGAGACACTTGACCCTAACCTATGAATTGTTTTATTCCTGTTTGATTGTTTTACTATTGTAAACACCTTCCTCTGCACCACCTTCCTTTTCCTACTACAAATCCCCAGCCAAGAATTGGGAGTTGAAGACAGTGCTCCCTGGCACATCCCTCTGCTTGGGGAACTTGACCTGAATCACTCTGAGATGTTCTCAGGCATGGTACATATTGACACTTTATACTTGTATCACTTCATTTAATACTAATAACTGGGGTAAGTTCAACTATCTTGCAGGGAAGTTTAATAAGAAAATGAAACTTTGAGAGGTTACACAGCTAGCAGGAAATAGTGCCACATGAGGAATTCTGTTTGGTCAACTCCAAAGCCGAGTTCATCAGTTTTCTTTTTCTTTTCCTTCCCTTCCCTCTCCCTCTCCACACTTCCCCTTCCTCTTCTCCTTACCCCCTCCCCCATTCCCCTTTCCCATTTTCCTTCTCTTCTCTTCTTTTTCTTTGCTTTGCCTTTTCCCTTTTTTGACACTCTCTTCTTATTTCTACAAGGAAAATTCCAAGTTAGGGTGCATCGTCTTCACTTTTAAACTAAGGCCTGCCTTCCTCATTGCATTCTATTTTGCCTCAGTTGGCTAATGGGAGGACCCTACTTCATCAATAACTGACTCTTACATCCATGAATCAATCTTGCCAGAACAGAATATAAATATCTGAAGTGTTTAATAAATATGCTTCTGTGAAAGTGCTATGTAACACATTGCTGGGAGGATGGTTTCTTGACGACAGGTGGATGGATTCCGTGCTCTAAATAGCTGAAGGAAAGGGGAGAGGTAAGACAGAGGAAGCTACACAAATGTGGGAAGTCCGAGAATGGTCTCAGATGGCTGACTTAGCTTCTAAACTGACTCACCATCCTGTTAGTTAAAGCTGTAATCCCACCTAGACAAATTTATGTGCAGCCTATGAAAACCATTTCATGTATTTATAGCCTACTTCAGACCTTTTGAAGTCTGTTTTGATGTATATTTCACAAAAATAATAGAATTCTTAATATGTTTTGATATTTCATTATTACAGATATATAAAACCATCATAATATTTGGCTAAAAATAATATAATTATTTTTTCCTCCATGTCTCATGTCTCTCTTTCAAGTACATATGAGTAGGGAAGTGGTGAAAACAAGGAAGCTAAGGTGTCACTTAATTAACACAGAAATATCTTAGCTCAGTAGCAATAAACCTGTAAGAAATAAGTTGAAAATGGTAGTTTCTTCAAAAGCTTATTAGTATTGTACACTAAGGATAATATACTGGTTTTGTTTACATTGTGTATTTGGCTTGAACTCTAATGCTCAATGTGACTGTTAGATTGGGTTGAATAGAGCTTGATCTAACAGCATGTGTGTGAATTTGGAGGAACCTGCCTCACAAATGATACCTTCTTGCTAATTATGTTATGGTTTAAAGCAGAGGGCATCTCTTGACCTTGGTGCCCAGTTGAATTATGTACTTATAAGTGAGAAATATGGTGGTCAAGGGAGCAGTCTCACCTTTGGTCAATTAATAATGTACTTGCTTTTAATATGTTGTACACAATTCGTATTATAGGTTTATCTGGGATAGTTACTTTTTATTCAGTATTTTCCTGTTAATAGCTGTTAATTTCTTAGGTTATTAGAGGAGAATAAATTTAATTTTTGCTTGCCAATACAAAAATCTGCAGTATTGTTTCTCAGTATAGAACTGTCCACATGTCTGAAGTATGAGAGTTTTGCGGAGGAAATCGCTCTTTAATCAAAAAGGTGTAACTTGTCCACCTCATTGAAACAATGGAAAATAAACATAAAAACATTTTAATAGAATAACATGAGTGACACATTTATATAGGATTTTCACCACAAGTCCGACTAAATCATTCTCAGCTCTGTTATTTAAGCAGGATAATAGTTTCTTGCAAACTAGAAAATTACTTAGGGAAGAGTGAATAGGATGCAGGTTCTTCCCACCTGCCCTTCTGCATTTTCATGTTCCTTCTTCTTTATCTTTGCACAGTCTAACACATGCATCCTTCCCAAAGGAGTTACTCTGATATGCATTAGGCATTATCATGTACATTTGAATGAGGATCAAGTTCCAAGTTATTATAAAAACCACTTGAAAAAATTTCCTCCTGATTTCAAATCTTTAAAACAGCCACAACAGATTAAATTATTTTAGGAAGGTAAATTGTGCTTTATTACTTCTTTTTAAATATTCAAAATTTATTGATTAGTTATTTTATAGAATGCCCTTAATGAATACATTCATATCAGTCCATGGAGAACAAAGCCCATCACTGAGAAGGCTCTAATGAACCATACCAAACTGAAATAACTATATATGCATTTTCCAAATGGACCATTAATTGGAAAAATAACCAAAGTGAGAAGATATAATCCTATAGGATGGAACTTAAAATGGTGATCTATTTTAAGGCTTTAAAAGTTTGATTCACTTGATGGAGGAAAAGGTGAATGTGAAAGAAGTCCTTTATCTCTCTGTCTAATGGAAAGCATTTCCATTGAATCAGTTTTGTAACTTGATTTGGAGAAAGAAAGGAGTTTTGAGAATTTTGTTATCTTAATAAGACTCTTGTCTTGATCCTAGACTTTTTCTTGTTTTGGTTGTATAAGCAGATGGATGTTCCATCACACCAGTGGCTCTTCTCTCAGGCTGCTGGTGTTGGACACCAGGCTGCAGGGACTGGTGAAACTGTGAGGCAGTGGCCTCAGGAGAAACAAGGGCATCAGAACAGACCTACAAGAATCAGGGCCTTGTCTCCATGAACAGATAACTTATCCACACAAGCACAAAGGGCAGGGAAGGGCTAGAGGAGGAGTTAAATTGGTTATGGTGTCACCATTTGCCACCAGGCTCCTCTAGTCCTGGAAAAGAGTAATCTGGACCGGGGAATGGCCACCTCTTCACCACCAACCCTACGTGTGTTCACGATGCCCCCCTGGTGTTTCCACTCAGCCATACGGCTTTTGTCTCCCATCCCCAGGGGGCCTGCTGGTTGCCTTGCTCAGGGCAGTTCTTAACAAACAGATGATCCATTCCCCAAGCTGGAGCCGCTGTAGATCTTCCCTTGTGATGCATTTCAGATTACCATGACCTCTTCCTGCTTTGTAAAAAACAAAAACACTGGATGCATATGTGAATGAAAAAGGATACCACTAATACCTACAGGTAGACCATAGGCATAAACCTGATCTGTCCTGGACACACTCAGATCAATTGTTCTAATAGTCAATGTTTTTTATAGGATATATATGTGTGTGTGTATGTGTGTGTGTGTAAACATCTCTCTGTATAAAGAGATTTATTATAATGACTTGGCTCATGTGATTATGGAGACTGGCAAATTCAATATCTGTATAGCCCATGTTCCCATTCCAGTCCCAAGGCTGGAAGCTGCTGTAGACCCTGTAAGAGCTGATGTCCTGGTTTGAAGGTTGTCAGGCAGGAGAATTCTCTCTAACTACAGGAGGGTCAGCCTTTGGTTCCATTTTGGCCTTCAACTGATTAGATGAGGCCCGCCCATATTTTGGAGGGTAACCTGCTTTACTAGGTCTACCAATTTAAATGTTAACCTTATCCTTCCTAAGATGGCGGCATAGGTGAATGCACCGTACCGCCTCGCACAACCAAACAAGGGGAAAAAAAAGAAATATACACATCCAAACACAGCCAGATCTGACAGAAAATCATATTGAGAGGAAGTCCAACAACCAAGGAATTAAAGAAGATACATTCATCAAGTTTGGTGAACCAGAAGGTGCAGAGCGAAGGGAGAGTGCTCGGCGACCCCGTGGCGAGCAGGTGAGCAGACGGCAGGTCCGCGGTTGGAGGGGCGGTCTCCGCGGGGCTGAAGCATACCCAGACGGGGACCGACTGAAGCTCGGTCTGCGCCCGGCTCCCACCGACCCCGGAGCGACCCCGGAGTCAGCGCAAAGGGGCCCGAAGTGCTTGCAGGAGGCAGTGTGGGTGCGGAGAGCGGAGCAGGCGCCATTGTGCGCTCAGGCCCTGCCCCCAGAGGCTACGTCCCAGCACAACTACCGGGAACTTCCCTGCACAGGGGATCCCCAAGACTCCGCCCCCCTTACAGTAACAGGTTCACCGAGGGGGAAAAAATGGCCCAAAGAAAGGGACAGATCAAAACCCCAGAGCTAACCGACCAAGAGATAGCCAACCTATCAGATGCACAGTTCAAATCCCTGGTAATAAGGATGCTTTCAGAA
>PVJI01027878.1:0-17157 GCA_004026765.1 Micronycteris hirsuta
GAGTCCCAAAGAAGCTGGACCCAAAGAGGAACACATCAAGACACATCATAATGACATTATCCAAGATTAAAGATAAGGAGAGAATCCTAGAAGCAGCAAGAGAAAAGGAGACAGTTACCTACAAAGGAATTCCAGTAAGACTGTCAGCTGATTTCTCAAAAGAGACCTTGCAGGCAAGAAGGGGCTTGAGAGAAGTATTCCAAGTCATGAAAGACAAGGATCTACATCCAAGAATACTCTATCCAGCTAAACTCACATTTAGAATGGAAGGGCAGATAAAGTACTTCCCAGATAAGGTCAAGTTCAAGAAGTTCATCATCACCCAGCCTTTATTGTATGAAATGTTAAAGGGATTTATATAAGATATGGAGGAATATCAACAGGGGAGTAGTAGGGGGAGGGGGGAAAGGAGCAGAGAAGAAGTAGCATAAATGGGAGGTAGAAAACAGACAGGGGGAGGTTAAGAATAGTATAGGAAATGCAGAAGCAAAAGAACTTATGTGTATGACCTATGGACAAAAACTAAAGGGTGAGAATAGGGGGGTTAAGGGGATGGAGGGGAAAAAGGGGGGGAATGGGACAACTTTAATAGCATAATCAATAAAATATATTAAAAAAGTAAAAAATAAAATAAAAAAAAAGAACCCCCAGTTATTGAGTGCCTCTTAATTGCCAGATGTTTGATGTATATTCTTTCACTTAGTCCCCAAAGGGATCATGTAAGACATGTCTTTTCTTCCATTTTATGGTAATAATGCTGAGGATAGGAAGGTGAAGTGACTTAAAAATTGCGAAGATCTGTTTGACTTCAGTTTTAGTGCTCTTTCCAGGAATAATGGTAGCAAACTGTCCTATAGTACTTACAAATTACAAAACATGTTTCTCAGAGTGTTGCACAGTTTAAGTTATTTAATTGTATCAACACCTCCAATGAGGTCGGTACTAATATTACCATATTATTTTACAGAAATGACCTTGAGACACAAGGAATTAAGCAATTTGTCCTAGATCACACAGCAAAGAAAATGATGGAGTCTGAATTTAAGCACAAGTCATCTGTATCTTAAACTATGTACACTGGGCTGTATACTAGTCCATGTTAGGTCTAGTTAGCTAGAAGGAGGCATTTGCCTTTCCAATTCTGCCAGGCCATTAGCACAAATTTTTCCTGTGAATGTGACTGACTGGGGTAGGTGTGATAGAGAGTACGAAAAGAGATCTGGAGTCAACAGAGGAAATCAGCATTTCTTACTATCTTTTTTCTTCTCCTGCTTTATCCCGAAGTGAGAAGAGTAGATTTACAGCAGTCTAAGGGCATAGAGGTCACAAACTACTTCCTCATCTCTGTCTCTATATCTGATAAGGGCATAGTCAGTCTTCTCAGAGATACCCCAAAGCTAATCCCCTCAACCTCACCCTAAAGAAATGCACAATTATTGGTCCTAGAGCCCTAAATTTCTCCTCAGTTTGCCCTATTTATTGCCCAAGATGAGTATCATGCCAATGAGGAATGCCAAAGTAAACTCATGATGGGGTTTTCCTCTTTAAGGAACTTTGAACTTATATAGATTCCAGTTAACTATTTGTTCATGTGGTCGAGCAGGAGTTAGTAGAGGAGGAGCATGACATTTTCTAGTTCTGAACTGCAGGGACCCAAGAGAAGGAGTGAAAGCTTATTCTAAACCAAAGCAGGCTCCATGAAAATGTCCTTTCCTTATAGCAACAAACCTGCCGATTTACCCTGAGTTATCAAAATAAATATATCCCCTTACCCTCTTACTATCCAACTTAATTTTCACTTCTGTTGCCTGTTTTTTTTACAAGTTAAACGACAATATCAACATTTGTCATGTCACTTTGGTGAAGAGTTTCAATAATGTTTGTTAGTTGTTTTAAGTGAATAGCCAAGTAGAGCAGACAGGAGCCTGGTCCAGACTGCATCTCCTAGAGGCACTTTTATTAGACATACCAATACTTCACTACATGCCACTCAGTGACATTCAACTCAGGCTGCTTCACATATTTGGATTTGAATGTATCATGCCAGGGCCTCCACTGAGATGGCGGGGACACTCCTGCTTACAGAAAAGCATACACTAGTTGAAGTGGGTACCCCCCCATTCTATCATGAATAAGAAATTAAGCATATACTTGATATTTACCATTTCCAATCTGCATGGCAGTATAGAGAATGATTTGTAACAAGACACAGAATTTCCTTTCTAGATATTTTCTGCAGCTTGACTTTATGACACCTCTACTTTTAATTAAATTTATTGGGATGACATTGGTTAACAAGATTACATAGCTTTCAAATATACATTTCTATGATGCATGATCTACATATTGCATTTGTGCCCACTACACAAAGTCAAATCATCTTTATGTCTTTAATTAAATTAGTGTTATGATACCAACCCCCAGCAGAGGTGATAAAAAGTGGTTAGCTCAGAGGATTTCCAAGGGAATAAAAGGTTTCCTCAACCTATAGGCAGAGAGAAGTATTGGCTGAAACCAAGCCTGTAGTATCTGTTGTGGGAAAGAAACGAGGGAGAAGTAGGAAGGGGGGAAGGGAAGTAAGAGGAATGTAGAATGAGTGCAATAAGAGGGTGAGAAATGAGTGCAATATTGGATAGCCAAGACCAGAGAGAAGGTGAAGGATGCAACAGCTGCTAATCAAGACCCATAGTACAGAGCTGAGATATCTGGAAGTGTTTTTCTCTGGGAAAACACCAGATCAGTGAGCATAGTAAGGACTTCATTGAGCAGAACCGTGGCTATAGCTGCTGGAGCTATGGAGTAGGGAGAGCAAAAGACAGACCACTGGATGTGGAAATGACTAGGGGTGGAGGAAGATAGAGAGAAGAGGGAAAATGCAACAATCTGTAAGGGAATAATAGAAAAACATTAAATGTGGGATTCAGATGTTGACATTTTCTTTTCTGTTCAGTGTCAGAGTCTCACGGGGTAAGAAAGAATTGCACAGTCCTCAAGGTGAAAGAAAGACACATGCAGAATCACTGAGGGGAAGAAAAAACATCAGTAAAACATTCAAATGATGATTTGTTGTCAGGATTAGATACCCAGTGGTATAAGTAAATATTCACACAGAAACTGTGTGGTGGGAAAATTGATAATTCATACATTGGGTTGCTTCTCAAAGATCTATTTGCTACAATTAAAATCTGAGGTGTGACAGAATTTGATGTAAGTTGGAAACCCCAGGAACAGCCACCTATTGTGTGGCTAGAAATAAAGCTACAAAGGAGAGAATCAGATAAATTTTAGAACTCAAGAATCAGTGAATTGAATCCTTTCCTTGGCAGATAGACAATGGCTCATAAAGAACAGGCATTTGTCCAGTAAATTACTGTGAGATCTGAGCTTTCAGGCCAGGAACCTGTGCTCATGTTCATACAGTCACTAGTCCCCTATGTGTGGGTCCAGAACTCAGGAGAATAGGGACAAAGAGACACTAGAACCAAATGCAATCCTCCACATGCACCCACATCTCCAGAAAGCAGGAAATGGATAGATCCTGAAATGGGTGATTTTAAAAAACAGAGAGAGAAAAGACCCTGGAAGAAATGATGGGCCATCATAGCAAGAGAGAAATGGGCTCTTCGTCTCGTTATCTGAATTAATTAAGTGGAAAAAGAATCAAATAACACATAGCCAAAATGATGCTCTAGCATCATCTACAAGTTGAAAAGTAATTTTTGAGTTGCTTCTATGTATTTCATACTATGTAAGGCTGTGAGAGATATAACTCTGGAATGATACTTAATTTGCTCTCTCAAAGGAGATCTCCATGTGGATGGGAAAAACAGATCCAGCAAGTGAACTTGGCTACTAAAAGGCTTGGATTTTCCACATCAGTTATCATTTAAAATATTCAGCTCCATGATCTCCTTTGTATATTCAGAGTTGTAAAATAATTATCTTAAACTATTTGGTTTAGAAATTTTGGTCACTTATTCACTCAACATATATTTATTGAATGTCTGCTGTATAACAAATACTGGACATGGTTCTGGAGATATGGTTATAAATAGGCACAGTACCTGGCTTCATGGAATTCAGACTTTGGTGAGAGACACGGACAACTAAGCACACAATTACAGTCATGGGATAAGGGTTTTCATGGGATGAAACACTATGTTATAGGAACAAAGAGGAGGGGACACTTTCATGCCACCTAGAGGCTGAAAAGACTTCTGAGAGGAGGTGATGGACTGAAAGGCAAGTAGGAATTAACAAGGCAAAAAAGAGAGTGAGGAAGGGGGTGGAAGGATATTCCTAGCAAAGAAAATCGCATGTGCAAAGGCCCCAAAGAAAGAAACAAAAATATAGTCGTTATTTAAGATACATTAAATTGTGGATTGCAAACATTAAATATATTACAAGGTTAGAAAACAGGGAAACTAACTATTTTTGCAGATGTGAAGGAAGGCAAGTAGAAATGAAGACTGGAAGAAATTCCACAATACTGAAAATTGGCAAATAAAATTTTAACTTAAAAAATTTAAAGTATATTTTATTGATTATGCTATTACAGTTTTCCCAATTTTCCCCTTTTATCCCCACTCTGCCCTGCACCCCCAACCCTCCATCATTCTCCTCCCTTAGTTCTTATTTGGTTGCCTCTCCCACACCCCCTACTGGGCACCTGGCCTGCAACCCAGGCATGTGCCCTGACAGGGAATTGAACCAGCGATCCTTTGGTTCACAGGCCCATGCTGAACCCACTGAGATACACCAGCCAGGGCTACACTGGGTATTTTCTATTGTTCTGTTTTTAAGTTTGCAGATTCATTTTCTCTGACTTATCCATTCTGATTTGAGCTTATCCATTGAGTTTTTCGACTTGGTTATTATATCATTCATCTCTAAATATTTCTATTTTGTTCTTTATAGCTTCCCTTTCTTTGCTGAAATATTCTATTTTTTTTCAAGCATGTTTTTAATTGCTCCTTAAAACACTTTATGATACTAATTTTTAAACGTTTTTGATAATTCTAAGATGTGCGTTATTTTGTTGTCAGTGTCTGTTAATAGTCTTTTGTCATTCAGTTGGAGATCATCCTAGTTCTTGATGTGACAAGTCATTTTTTTATTGAAACCTGGGTGTTTGGGGGTATTTTGTTATTAAACTCTGGATCTTTTTAAAATATTTTGTTGTATAGGTCTCCACTGATACTACTCTGATGTGGGAAGGGTGAGTGCTGACTCATTACTGCCATGCTGAAATTATAGTTCAAGTTCTCCAAAGGCCTCCATTGATATTCTGGGGGAACATTTTGGAAAGTCTCTACTCTCTTCCAGTTTCCTCTGACATTACTCCAGCAAGTAGAGGGTGAAGGTCCCTCATTCAGGTGGAAATAAAAGTCCAAGCTTCCCACATGATTTTCACTGATACCATAGAACAGGGCTCTTGTTACCTCTTGGTGGGGATAAAAGTCCCAGCTTCCCACTCAGGATTCTCTAACACTTCCCTGGCAGGGGGTGGTGTGGGGCTGAGTGTCTCATTCTAGCCTGGACAGGGTAGAAGCCTAGCCTCGCCATTTGGTTTTTGCTGACTGTGTTGGGGGTGGGGCCACAGATTTTTCTGTTGTATTTGTTTGGAGTTTTCTGTCTTGCTACTTTTCCCCTTTTCTGATATTTCATCTGGAAACAGCAGGATTCTCTAAGGATTTATATTTAGGGGGTGGAGAGTTCTGTGCCCATTATTCTTGCTGGCTCCTCCAGCACACAATATGGAATATATAAGGCACAAAGTAAATCCAAAGGACTCATTTCTGTGTCATTCCTTGGGATCAAAAGTCTCTAGCCTGTCTGACTTCTTCTGTTCAATGTTCAGTCTTATTTTTGTTTTATAGATAATAACCAGAGTTTCTAGCTATATTTGAGGAGAAGGTAGGGAAAAGTATGTCTTCTCTACTTTACTGGAAGAAGAAGTCCTATTATCCCAAATGGTATTTTATGTCTTTGACCTCCGCACAGCATATGGCCCTGTCAACTGAATAGTCTTTCTTGAAATTTTCTTTGAGTGTTACTCTACTCTCTGCTTTTCTTCCTAATTATCTTACTGTTAATTCTTAGTCAACATTATGAGGTCTTTTCCCTTTACCTATCTGGTAGATTTTGGAATTCCCTAGGTTTCACCATCAGATTTCTGATTTTCACTCTATAGCCTATCATGATTGACTCTTAGATTTAAATAACAAGCTCAGATCTTTTTGTCAAACTCCCTATCTATGTATGCAATTGCCTATAGAACATAAACATTTGAATAACTCTCAAATATTGTAAACTTAACATGTCAAAAATTAATCTCATCATTTTCCATCTCAAACCTGATGTTTTATTCCTATATTCATGGAAAGGTGGTATGATATGGTTAAACACATGCTCTCTGAAGCCTAGATTCAAATTGAAGTTAAGTTTATTACTATCTCCATAGCTATGGGCAAGTTCTTTAAGTATTTTACTGCACTATCTTCATCATCTATAAACTGGAGCAACATATTTTATAGATTGAAGAGTGGATTATTATGACTTAAAATTCTTCAAAGGCTTTCCCCCTCTTTCAGGATCCAACCCAAACCTATTACCTTAACAAACAAGACTTAGCCCCGTGTTTGGTTCCCTCCCCGTCACTTCTTCCCTTATCATTGCTAACACACAGTATTTATCCAACCATACTAAACTTGCAGTTTTTAAAACGCACCATGTTCTTTCTTTCCCTACTTCAAGAAAGGTTTTGTCCTGCCCTTTTAAAATAACTCCTCTCATCTTTTAAGAAGCTGCTCCAACCTTCAAACTCAAGCTGCTGAAGAGCCTTCCCTGATTTATTTAACACTTACATAACCTTTGCCATGCCTCGGGAAATACTCTAAAAATCTCTACATACATTAACTAATTTTATTCTTACAATTACATTTATTCTTAGAATTTCATCTTTATTGATAAAGACAATGAAACACGGATGAAAACAACTAATAAAAAGCTAAGGGAATCTACCACTCTAGTACCATTCTTCCCAAACCTAAGGTTAGACTGGGTACTCATATTATGTGCTTCTACTTAACTCTAAACACACTTCTAACTTTGTGTTTTTCTATCAGTATTTTTACTGTCTATTCTTCCCATAATAAATGGAAGTTAGAAGCTGTCTTTTTTAAAAGATTATATTTATCTATTTTTAGAGAGAGGAGAATGGGAGGAGAAAGAGAGGGAGAGAAATAGCAATGTATTGTTGCCTCTCATGCACCCCCTATTGGGGACCTAGCCCACAACCCAGGCATGTACCCTGACTGGGAACTGAACTGGTGACCCTTTGGTTGGCAGGCTGGTATTCAATCCACTGAGCCACACCAGCCAGGACCAGAAGCTGTCTTTTTATCCCAACCCTCAACATAAGACCTGAGCCATTAAATGTTTGCTGGATGAATGAATGGGATGTAAGTTGAATGAAACAAAATTAAATGAACAGGAATGAAAGTAAATGATTGTCTTTAAGTCTCAGGAATCAGTGCAGAATGGGGAGTGTGTATTCACACCAACCTGTGTAAGGACCGTTTAGATTTGTGGTTTGACAGTGAACCCCATTCCAGCCAACAGTGGGATGTAGCTGTCAAAAAATCTAAAGGGATAGCAATCCTCATTAGGTCAAACCCTCACAGATAGAGTCATAAAAGCTCAGCCCTGTCTTCATTATAAACCAGTTTTGACATAGGCATGGTACATAGTGCATTTAAAGTCTAAAATGCCATCAAGTAGAAGTTACATTCAAATTTGAAAAACATTAAAATGAAAAATGTATCACACACATATGTAAACATGTACATCTATGTGTGTGGCATGTACATAATAACATGGGAAATTTACATCTGTGTTTCCTTTTAGAAATGATTCCATCAGAATCACTGGGTTTGTGACCAACATGACTATGAGGGAATAATAAAACAACAGATACTATTTTTTCAAACTTTTTAGTCCCATTACATTATCTCAGACTGTAAAAACTGCAAGACATAAAATTGGATATACAATATGGTAACAACATAGTCAAAATGGCTCACCTCCTCGCACAACCACATCAAAATTACAACTAGATTATAGAACAACCATTACTCAGAAATGTCAAAAATCGAGTTGAATGGAAGTCTTACATCTACAGATTTAAAGACTCCACATCCTTCCGACTGGTAGAAGGGGCAGAGAGGTGGAACAGGTTGGTCCTACACCCAGGTGTGGTGGTTAAAAAATCAGAAGGGATATCTCCAGAGTGAGGAGTCCAAGACTCACATCAGGACCCCAACCCAGGGTTCCAGAGCCAGGAAGATAAGTCCCCATAACTTGTGTCTGCAAAACTCAGCAGGGGTTGGGTCAGGGAAAGAAAATTCTGGAGTCCCAAGCAGTTCCTCTTACAGAGCCCACACATGAACTTACTCAGACGCACTGGCTTAGAGCTCCAGCACCTGCGTAGCAGCTTGAAAAACACTAGTGGCATACAGGGAGGAACTGGAGTGTCTGGCATCAAGGCAAGAGCTGGAGGATAGCTTTCTCTCAGACAGAAAGGTAGATAGCAGCCATTGTCCCTTTTCTGAACCCTCTCTCAGTAAAGCCACAGAACCAGCAAGTGAGTGCCATGTCTGAGACTCCATCAACCTGGCTAACATTGTTTGCCTTGTCCTGGAGATCCCCTGAGACTCTGTCCCACCCAACTTATTGTCCCACCCAAGCTGTTAACAATAAATTTTCCATATGAATGACTGATCTAGGCTTATGTTTCACAGTGTCCTAAATCCTCTCAAACAAGCAACAGCAAGCTTCAGTAAGCCTCCAGGCCCTGTATCACTTGCTAAGTGGCCCCAAGCTTGGCACTAGCAGCAGCCAGCTTAGATTCACAGTTTGTCTTCATCTGGGAACCTCCAAGCCCAGCGTAAGTAGCAGCTTTACGGATTGCTTTATAGCTCAGGCAGGGTAGCCCAGTGCAAAACACAGGTGGGGGCTGACCTTGACCTGTCCACTCACAAAACCTCAGAGCCTTCGCACCCACTGGGCAGCTAGACAACACATTACAGCACCACCACCCTGACACTGCACAGCTCATCTTCTATGGAGGGATGAGGTTGGTGGTCAGTAGTCACAGCCAGTCCTTACAGCTGACTTGCCTGGGTAAATCCCTCCCATTGACTTGCCAACAGTAACTAAGGCTCAACTACAAGAGGAGGGTTTACTCAGCCTACACAAAGGGTGCACCTCAAGTACCCATCTTGGGTGATAGGGGAGGCTGTGCCATGCTACAGGACAGCTACTACATTTGGCCATGCTACCAAGACATGGAGTCAAAGCCGTTCTGCCTAATACATAGAAACAAACACAGGGAGGCTGCCAAAATGAGGAGACAAAGAAACATGGCCTGAATGAAAGAACAGAGCAAAACTCCAGAAAGAGAGCTAAACAAAATGGAAGTAAGTGATCTATCAGATACAGAGTTCAAAACACTGTTATAAGAATGCTCAAGGAACTTAGCAAGGACCTGAATAGTATAAAAAATATCCAGTCAGAAACGAAGCATACATTAATTGAAATAAAGAACAATTTACAGGGAAACAAGAGGAGAGTGGATGAAGCTGAGAATCAAATCAATGCTTTGGAACATAAGAAAGCAAAAAGCAACCAAACACAACAACAAGAAGAGAAAATAATCTAAAAAAGTGAGGACAGTATAAGCAGCCTCCGGGATACTTCAAGTAGTCCAACATTCGCATCATAGGGGTGTCAGAAGGAAAAGAGAAAGAGCAAAAAATCGGAAATCTATTTGAAAAAATAATGAGAGAAAACTTCTCTAATTTGGTGAAGGAAATAGACATGCAAGTCCAGGAAGCTCAGAGTCCCAAATAAGATGGATACAAAGAGGCCCCCCCAAGACATATCATAATTAAAATGTCAAAGGTTAAAGATAGAGAGAATCTTAAAAGAAGCAACAGAAAAAAAAGTTAGTTACCTACAGAGGAGTTACCATAAGACTGTCAGCTGATTTCTCAAAAGAAACTTTGCAGGCTAGAAGGGATTGGCAAGAAATATTCAAAGTCATGAAAAGAAGGGACCTACAACCAAGAGTGCTCTACCCAGCAAAGCTATCATTTAGAATCAAAGGGCAGATAAAGAGCTTTCTAGACAAGAAAAAACTAAAGGAGTTCATCATCACCAAACCATTATTATATGAAAAGTTAAAGGGACTTAATTATGAAAAAGAAGATCAAAACTATTAACAATAAAATGGCAAAAAATACAAATCTATCAAAAATTGAATCTAAAAAACAAAGTAAGCAAACAAGAAGGACAGAGACAGAATCATGGATATGAAGAGCATTTTAATGATTGCCAGATGAGAGAGGGTTGTGCGGGAATGGGTGAAGAGATGAGGGAATTAAGAAATATAAAGTGGCAATTATAGAATAGCCATGAGAATGTAAGGTACAGTATAGGAAATGGAGTTGCCAAAAAACTTATATGCATGACCCATGGACATGAACAATGGTCTGGGGATTGCCTGAGGAAGTGGGGGTTGTTGGGTGGGTTGGGTGGAGGGGGACAAAGGGGGAAAAATTGGGACAAATGTAATTAGCATAATCAATAAAATATAATTAAAAAACAATATGGTAACAACAGCAATAAAATCTAAGCTTAAAGAGAAGACGAGAAACAGACAAAAATGTTAATCGAGGTTGTCTTTGGCACAGGGATATAAGAGGGTTAGAATTATTGCCACTCATTCTTTCTACATTATTGTATTTTTCAAACATTTTTAATGAGAACACTGTATATTTTCCTCTTAATGTTCTTCATCTTTTTTTAAAAAGAAAGAAAAGGTAAACTGGCTGAGAGCCATTGTAAGATACCATCAATTGCAAATCCCACACTCATCAAAGAAAAGTATGCATTTTAAAGTTGATGAAACATAAGTATCTGCATTTTTAGCCCCACCACTTGGTGGGCCCTAAAATAACCTCACTACGAATCCAGTGGCAATGCTAGGATTAAACACAAAGCTTTGTATAACCTCTGAGTTACAGCATTTCTTTAAAACATAGTCCCCTTTTCCTGCTTCTCTATGTTTGTTCAAGCAATACAAAAGGGTGTCTATCTGTCTGTCTCCATCTCCTTCACTTTTTAGGATTTTATTTATTTATTTTCAGAGAGAGGGGAAAGGAAGAAGAAAGAGAAGGAGAGAAACATCAATGTGCGGTTGCCTGTTGCACGTCCCCAACTGGGATGTTGGCCTGCAACACAGGTATGTGCCCTGACTGGGAATCAAAGCAGCAACCCTTTGGATCACAGGCTGACACTCAATCCATTGAGCCACACCAGCCAGGGCTCCATTTACTTCTTAATATTCTATTCCTCTGGCCCTAAGGCCCTACTGCAAATGCTAGTGCATGTGGATGAGCTAAAGTCAGATTTCTGAACCTTCCAGTCCCCAAATGGAATTTATGGTTAATAAATTAATTGTGCAGAAGTCCCTGAATTTGAAGATACCTTTACCCTTGGGGCTTCTGACTCTCAATCAGCTTTTTCTTATGACCTGACACTTGCCCCACCTTTTGTACACTATGTATTATACCCACTGGAGGCCCCTCAAAGGCCTGCAACCCAGTTAGTGTTTGCAGTACTGCTCTGCTCTGTTATGAAAAGCAGCCTCACAGCTGCCAGAAAAGCAGCTCCAGGCAACACGTCATCATGGCTTGAATCGTGCCACAGTGTTTAAAGCAGCTTGGCCACTTGATTATCATCCTGTGGATCATTTATTTTGTGAAATCTCTGTGGTCATTTAGAATCCTTGTTTGTCCCTCTTCCCAATGCAGAGGCTGCATTCAGGTGCCTCCACTCTCAACCACCAGGGTCCCTCGTCCTTTTGCCAACAATTCATGTGTGCTCAGGAAATGCATACTCATTCCAATATTGACCCAAAAGAAACAGAATTAGGAATAGAGGTGACTATAAAACAAATTCTTAAATATATCTCTAAGCCAAAAGGAAATAACTCATATTTTATCAGTTCCAGGGATGACCTTATTTAGTGTGTACAACTAAGAGTGGGCTTGATTCTTTGAAGGCACTCTGAAATACATATCAATTTGTAATCTGATGAAATCAATGCAATGAAAATAAGCATTATATATATTTTAGCTGTCCAAAGGTTGATCACATTTAATTATTTGGCTGAAAATAGACTAGAAATCAGAGAACTAGATAAAACCCAAGAGAAAAAGAGTGAAATGACCTTAAAGTTCATCAATGAAAAATAAGAGATTTATAGATGCTAAAGAGATTGGGGGTGGGAAGATGAAGAACTAACAAACAGGGTAGAGAAAAGGAGAGGAAGAATAAAAAGGGTGGGAGAGGGACTTGTAGACACCCTGGGGATATTTGATGGTAACAATGATAAAAATGGAAAAGAAAATCAGCAGTTCTGATTTTCTGCCTACTACAGTCTGGGGCAACTGCAGCTGGCAAGGAGTGGCTCCAGGGGTGTTTAGAGGGATGAGCTGTAGATATTTGCATTTATTTTTTTCAACAGGGTGAAAATAAGAAGAACAGACAAAAGGTAGAAAATATGGTAAAAAGAAATAATAAGGAAAAGGAAAACCAGAAAATGAAGGATCTGATTACATGGATTTTTGCCTTTCTGTACACTCATTGATGGTAGAGAGCAGTTGCCCACACCACTGCCTGGAACAGAGCTGGACACATAGTTGGTGCTAGAAAAAATACAGAGTGAGTGAATTAAATAAGTAGTAAATCCCAGTATTTATCAGATAAATAGCAGGTTGATCTTACTCTCCAAGGAACCGTCTTAAGGTAGAAAGGGAACGTGACAACTTCCCAGCCATGGTGGCTAACGGCTGCTTGTTGCTTTGGAAAAGGAGGCAAATGGGGCTTTTTGCTCCCTCCCTTTTCTTCACAGAGAGCATCCTAACCTCAAAGATCATGTTGGGAGTCAGAATACTCTGTTCTTAGTCAAACTATTTTGCTGGAAAAAACTCTTAATATATTTCAACTGCATGAAGACAGCTTTGCTGCAGGCAAATTGTGACCTCATATTTTAGAACAAAGGCTAATTTTAAGGCATTCTGCTTTTTACTATTTTTCAAGAAAATAAATATATCTTTGCATATTATATTGTACAGTTTTATAAAGTTTTCAGGGATAAATCTCATCTTACATATAATAAAAAGGGTTCTTAGAAGTGCTTTAACAGAAATTAGGACTAGAAGATGAAATGACACCTAATATTTCTATAACACAATCTAGCTTGGAAAGGTTCCTTTTATCAATTGCCACATTTAATTCTCACATCAAAACTGTGAGTTACAGTTCACTCTTCCATTTTACAGATTTAAAACTGAGGTTTGGAAAATTGAAATTATTTTCAGGTAAATGATAGATGCAGGATTTAAACCTCTACATCTTGTAAGGATCAACTCTGCCTAGAAACTTTGCTGGTCAGCACCACCTAGAAGAGCAGTTTGCCATGCCTTCTTGATAAGTATGATTTAAAGCTCCTTCCTTTGAGAAATGAGGGCTATACAGAGTGAAATAAAGGAAAATATACAGGGAATGAACAGTGAAAGGAAGGGAATTGGACTCATCAATTATTTGGAATAAAAGGAAAAAATAAACATCCAACTGGAACAAAATGAAGAAACAAGAATTCAAAAAAAAAAAAAAAATGAGGAGAGGCTTAGGAACCTCCGGGACAACTTTAAATGTCCCAACATCCAAATCATAGGAGTACCAGAAGGAGAAGAGGAAGAGCAAGAAATTGAGAACTTATTTGAAAACATAATGAAGGAGAACTTTCCCAATCTGGCAAAGGAAATAGACTTCCAGGAAGTCCAGGAAGCCCAGAGAGTCCCAAAGAAGTTGGATCCAAGGAGGAACACATCATAATTAAGTTACCCAAGATTAAAGATAAGGAGAGAATCTTAAAGGCAGCAAAGGGAAAGGAGAGCATTATCTACAAGGTAGTTCCCATAAGGCTATCAGCTGATTTCTCTAAAGAAGCCTTACAGGCAAAAAGGAGCTGGAAAGAAGTATTGGAAGTCATGAAAGGCAAGGACCTGCATCCAAGATTACTATAACCAGCAAAGCTTTCATTTAGAATGGAAGGGCAGATAAAGTGCTTCCCAGATAAGGTCAAGTTAAAGGAGTTCATCATCACCAAGACCTTATTATTTGAAATGTTAAAGGGACTTATCTAAGAAAAAGAAGATTGGAACTATGAACAGTAAAATGACAACAAACTCACAACCATCAACAGCTGAACCTAAAAAAGAAAAAGAAAAACTAAGCCAACAACTAGAACAGGAACAGAATCACAGAAATGGAGATCACACGGAGGGTTATCAATGGGGAGAGGGAGGGGAGGGTGGGGGAAAAGGGTACAGGGAATAAGAAGAAGAATAGGTAGGCACAAAATAGACAGGGGAAAGTTAAGAATAGTATAGGTAATAGAGAAGCCAAATAACATATGTACAACCCATGGACATGAACTAACGTGGGGAATGTTGGAGGCCAGGAGCAGGGCAGAAGGGGACAAAGGGGAGAAAAAATTGGGACAACTGTAATAGCATAATCAATAAAATATATTTAAAATAAAATCTCCTTCCTTCAGAAACTGCTCTACCTTCCATGAAGTGTTTGAGTCACAGCCTGGTTTATCCCCTTTGCCTACTAGCCTTTTTTGGAGGGGCCGGTCTTCTCACTGCAGCTGAGTGGCCTGTGTCAGGTCTAACTGGACGAACACAAACTAGGCACTCAACCACTATGAACTTCATATCCATGGGACAGTTATGAGGATAAAGTGTGACAGTACATGCCAATCTTCCAGCATAGTGTTGACAAGAATGACGACAGTCATTTTCAGACTATGTGATCAGCCATGTTTCATTTACAAAAATATGACACATACACATAGAAAAACATGCTTATACGTGCATACACACATGTCCATTTATGTGCTCACACACATTCCAAATTCATATTTCCAATAGCTTACTAGATCTGGGTTAGCCAGCTGTCTACTTTAAAATAATTTGTTAATCTGTACATCTATGTTTCATGCATTTTTCTGCATGTGTGTTATATTTCACAAAAAGTTTTTTAAAAGTTCGTTTGTTTCCAATGGACAAAGTAAATTATGTACTTGTGAAGATTCTTTGAAGTATTAAAATGTAATAAATGATTATGACAATATTTTTGAAATATGTAAAAGTAATTGGTTATCTTTATTATGCCTGGAACAACGTGTTATAAGTCATAAGATCTCCATTAATGTTGAAAGCTCCATAAAAGGGCCTACTTTGCTGCAACCAAATGAAAGCAATCACCTCTAGCAGACCTACAAAGATTAGTTTGGTGTGCAAATCTCTGAAAAAGGTTTTATTTGTGTTGCTGTCCTTTAGGATCTTGCTGCCATTATCTCAAGCCAAATAACTAGTTAGATATGATGTTGCCACAGAAAAAAACACCCTAAAATGTTCATCTTACTCCTCTTTCCCATCCTACCCAGGACTAGTTAGGAATATAGGAATGGTGGTAGAGCTACTGTAATATTTGTTATTGGATAGTCCTTTGTTTTAACCAAAGACAAGTCATTAAGATTGGCTAGTAGATAAGTACCCATCAGTAAATTAGTGGATCAAAAAACCATGGTACATTTACACAGTGGAATTCTATGCAGCAGAGAGAAAGAAGGAGCTCCTACCCTTTGCGACAGCATGGATGGAACTGGAGAGCATTATGCTAAGTGAAATAAGCCAGGTGGTGAAAAACAAATGCCATATGATCTCACCTTTAACAGGAGCCTAATCAACAAAAGAAAAAAACAAGCAAAATATAGCCAGAGACATTGAAATTAAGAACAATCTGACAGTAACCAGAAAGGAGGTGGGAGGGGATAATAGGGGGAAGGGTTTTCAGTAGCAACTATAAAGGACACATGGACAAAACCAGTGGGGGGTTATCAAGGGAAGGAGGTGGGTTTGACTGTGGTGGGGGGAGTGATGGGGGGCAAATGCAGACAACTGTAATTGAACAACAATAAAATAATTTTTAAAAAATAATTGGCTAGTGGAAAAGAACCTTATTGCTAAGGAGCAGCTATATAAATCCTTCCACTGTGGATACAAAGTATGGGTTACCCAATAAAATATCAAGAAATTATAATTTTCATTCACGCTATTTTCCCTGTCTCTTTCCTTCCCTCGTACATACCTCCAAGCCTTACCACATGCTGATTCCTCTCCCTAGAACACTGCCCCCAGTCTCACCCCAGCTCTTACTTAGTTAACCTTCACTCTTTTACCTCAGCTTAGATGACACCTCCAAGAAGCCTATTCAAGGATACCCAAGACTAGACTTGATACTATTCTTCTAAACTCCGATAGCACCCTGTTACTCTCCCCCTCATAGTCCTGATCATACTAGATTATAATGGCTTATTCATGGTCTTGTTCACCATGGTAGTCCCAGCATCTATTAGTTTCTAGCACATAGTGAGTTTTTAATGAAGGCTATTGAATGAATAAATGAAAGAAAATTCATTTGTATGAAGCCTTCCCCATCTCTACCTGTAAGAACAAGTTGCTCTTTCCATATTTCATAGCACCTTTTCAGAGACCTCTATGCTGGGTGATCCCATGTAATAACAAGTTGTGCTAGTTGTGTACTGGATGTCTTCCCTCATGATGTTTCATTTTTCCAGGGGGCAAGGAATTAATCCCCCAGGACCTAACTTCTTCCTCATTTGTATGAAGTATATGCTTTTTTTTTTTTCTCATTTATTTACTCCTTTATTAGTCGTTTTAAATTTTACACTTAGTCTTCATAATGCATCAGGTTATTTCTTTTTTTTTTAATTACTTCATTGTTGTTCAATTACAGTTATTTGCATCCTCTCCCTCCCCTCCCCCCTCCCCCCACCTCCCCCAAGCCTCCCACCTCCCCCTTAGCTCCCTCCATGTGTCCTCTACAGTGATTCCTGAAAACGCCTCTCCCCATTGTCCCCTCCCCACTCCCCCACGGCCATTGATAGACTGTTCTTAATTTCAATGTCTCCGTCCATGCCCTGCTAGCTTTCTG
>PVJI01027879.1:0-17156 GCA_004026765.1 Micronycteris hirsuta
CAAGTAGCATAAATGGGATGTAGACAACAGACAAGGGGAGGTTAGAACAGTATAGGAAGTACAGGAGCAGAAGGACTTATGTGTAGGACCTATGGACAAAACTAAAGGGAGGGGAAAGGGGGGTAAGGGGGAGGGGGGAGTGAAGGGGGGAAATGGGGCAACTGTAACAGCATAATCAATAAAATATAGTTTAAAAAAATAAATAAATCATGTTTAGCTGTTGAAAAAAAAAAGAAAGAAAGGAATCTAAAAAATATGAATACCATGTAAGGAGCCTCTGGGATAACTTGATGCATGCCAACATTTGCATCATGGGGGTGCCAGAAAGTGAAATGGAGAGAGCGAGGACTTGAAAAAATAATGTCAGAAAACTTCCCTAACCCAGTGAAGTAAATAGACATATATGTTCAGGAAGCACAGAGAGTGCAAATCAAGATAAACCTGAAGAGGCCTACACCAAGACACGTATTTAAAATACAAAAGGTTAAAGATAAGGAAAACTCTTAAAACCAGCAAGAGAAAAGAAGTTAATTATCTGCTAGGGAGCTCCCATAAGATTGTCAGTTTATTTCTCAACACAAATTTTGCAGGCCAGAAGGGTTAAACAAGAAAAATTCAAAGTGATGAAAAGAAAGGACCTATATTATTCTACCCAACAAAGCTATCATTTAGAATCAAAAGGGAGATAAAGAGCTTCCCAGACAAGAAAAAGCTAAAGGAGTTCATCACCACCAAACCAGTATTATATGAAATGTTAAAGGGTCTTCTTGTCGAAGAAAGAGAAGAAGACGAAGGAAGGAGGAGGAGGGGGAGGGGGAGGAAGGACGATCTATATACTTATGTGAATGGCAAAAAATATTTTTAAAAATGACAAGTAAAGTGTTGATAAAGATTTGGAGCAACTGGAGCTTCCTTCCATTGTTGATAGTAAAGCAAAATAATACTGCCACTTGAGAAAACAATTTGGCAGTGTCTTATAAACTTGCAAAGTGTACTTACTAAGTTACCTGGTAATATCACTGCTAGGTATCTGTCCAAGTAAAATAAAAATTTAACTTCACACTGAATATCTATGCAAGAATGTATATAGCCACTTTATTAACTGTTGCAAGAATCCAGAAGCCACACAAATGCACTCAATTGGTTGATGCATAAAAAATGTTGTACATCTATATGGTAAAATATTACTCACCAATTAAAAAGAAATGAAGTGGTTGAAACCACTGACTATAAAGAGCATAATGGAAATTATCTAAATATCGATTATTGTGATGGTTCTATGATGGTTCTATAACTGAATATATTGGTCAAAACTTACTTATAGAACTTTACATAAAAAAGGGGAGTTTGATTATTTGTAAACTCTAATCCACTCTAAAAAAACACAACAAGAACAAAACTTTCTCAGTCATCAGGACAAACTAGGTGAAAACCAATTTCTCCACACAGAATTTTCTAAAACCTTCATTAATTTTATTTTTTACTTCTAATTCCCTAATGATGTTTTCTGTATCTTTAGTATTCTCAAGGTGATTTTTGTACTGTAAATAAGGCACACACTTGTCTATTCATTTATTCATCTGTTCATTAATTAACAAACTACTGAGTGCCTACTCTGCATTAAACTCTATGCTAATCATCTGAAGTAAAGAATTACATAAGAACACCAAATCCCTTTATTTTCATGGAGCTTGCACTCCATTGATAGAGACAGAACATGAAGAGTGGGAATGATGGTTACTTCACATGAAGAGGGTCACTCATAACCCACATTACTTTGATGGGATTATATGAGCTGAGGTTTTCAGGATGAGGAGGATAACCCTACAGCAAAAATAGAGGAAGAGTTTCTAGATACGCAAAACCAAAAAGGCAGGGACTTTGAGACAGGGAAAAGGTAGCAATTCCTTGTCCAATATGATAGCCAAGTCATGTATGGCCATTTAAATTGAAATTAAGTAAACTAAAAGTTAACCTGCCACTTCTTTGTTCTAACTAACCATATTTCAAAGGTACAGGAGCTCATCATCCTGAGTCATTGCCATCACTGCAGAAATTTCTCTTATACGGAGCTGAACTAGTCACACACATTAGTATATGAAAAGTAATAATAATGGGCATTTCTGATCAGTTGAATCTGGCATTTCAAGAAAAGGAAAGCAACAAAGATGACTATTAGTGTACCTATCTTTTATTAGATTCTCACTTTTGGTTACAGAGACCCTCTCTTCCCATGTTTGGATGTCTGATGAGTATCATGCAGCACGTACATGTCCAGCTCTATATTGGAATCAAAAGTCTTGAAGGCAAACCTACCCCACAGATCTCTTTGTCTCTGTTGGTTCCACAGTTCTAGGGAAAGGCATGGGATTTCATATTTCAGTTAACAGGTAACTTGCTATCGGGATGGTTTGTTGTTTGAATAATAAGCATTCTTGTCCTTTGAAAAATAGAAAGACTCCTTTTATCTTCATATACCCTTGTTTTCTGGGTGGTTTGAACCTCTATGGCAGAGGATAAAATGTGCTTTGGAGAGTTTTTATGCAAAATGGATTTACCCACATTTCACATACTGCCATATTTGATTATATCACATATTTCAAAGTCCTTAGTGAAAATTGTCTTTATAATTTTTCTAAAGTATCCTTAGCCCACTCACAACTGTTTCTCTGTAGTTTCAGCAACAAATTATGCATTCATAAAGTCTATAAAAGTGTTCTTAATTTGTGAGCCTTCATTCTGATTTTTTATTGAGGAACTTTGCACTTATTTTGAGTTTTTCTTTTTATTGGATGGATTGCTAGTCTTTCTGAAATAAAGATTTGTTGCTGTTCTGAATAAAAGATAAAATCGTTGGAGTATTATCATCATTAAAAGAGAGATCATACATTTCACAGAAACTATTCAAACTTTGAAATTGAAGTTTCTAGATATTCTACTGCAGTACTTGATACGTAAATGGTGTAAATGAGATCTAAAAGCTAAATTTAAGAGGATTTGGAAAGCCCAACTGTTTCAAAATATTTCCCTCTTCCTCTCTCTATCCTCAAGAAATGCCTGTAGTAGATACTGAAGATATTTTTGCTTTGCTAAAGTTTTCAATTTACATGAAAATATCATTAAGAAAGATCTCAAATATTGATCATCACAATCTAATGTCCCCTAGAAATTTTCTCCCACATTAATGGCTAGTTGTGATTGGGACACTATAGATAAAGAATATGAAATGAGCACTTGATGAAGAGGTATATATCTAAAATGGGAAATAATACAGTGCAGACATAATAGAAATTAAATACTTAGGGTTTATTTTCTTTGCTAAAAATTGATTGCCATTTTTCGTCAGAAAGTCTAATAGAGCCTTAGTTTCCTATGGTTTCCTAAAGGATGTATGATTATTTACTCATAAATAAATTACATTTATTATAAACATCTTATTTTTTACTTATAAAAACACAGATTCATACCAGATCATTTGTTAAATACAATGCTGCTATGGTCTGAATTCACATGTGGAAATCCTAATGCCAATGTGATGTTATTTGTAGGGGGGACTTTGACAAGAGATTCATGAAGGTGGAGCCCTCATAAATGAGAATAAGATTGTTATTAAAGATACCTAAGGGAGGCCTGGCTGGTGTCTGACTGGTGTGGCTCAGTGGATTGAGCGTTGGCCCGTGAACCAAAGGGTTATCGGTTTGATTCCCAGTCAGGGCACATGCCTAGGTTGCGGGCCTGGTCCCCAGTAGTGGGCATGAGAGGCAACCGCACATTGATGTTTCTCTCCCTCTCTTTCTCCCTCCCTTCCCCTCTTTCTAAAAATAAATAAATAAAATATTTTTAAAAGAGAGAGAGAGACCTAAAGGAGCTAATGAGCCTTCCACCATTGTTCACATGCAATGAGAGTCAGTCAGTCCGCCACCTGGAACAGGGCTCTAATACGACCATGCTGGCACTCAGATTGGTACTGCCCAGCAATGGTTTTTATAAATTATAATTTCAAAATGTTTTGTATTTTATGTAGAATGTTATTGTTTTCATACATTTATGCATGATTTTTTCAAATTAAACTGTTACACTTCAAAGAGATTTTGTTATGTCTCATTCTATGAAGATAAAAATTATTTAGACTTTTTACTTGATTTTGTCCTTTTGGTTGAGTGTTATTCTTAGGTTTCTGCTACAGATGTGGTGGATACTTTAACCTAACACAGGTGTCCAAACTTTTGGTGTCTCTGGGCCACACTGGAAGAAGAGTTGTCTTGGGTCATGCATTAAATATATTGTGACACATAATCAGAAAAAATCTTATAATGTGTTTTTTATGTACATTTACAATTTTGTGTTGGGCCGTATTCACAGCCATCCTGGGAAGCATGTGGTCCATGGGCCGTGGGTTGGACACTCCTGCATAATGGAGCATGTATATCTCTGTGACTTTACTTTAATCATGCTGATGAGGATGACAACCTCGGTGGAGGAACAAGGATATGGAAGGAATCAGGGTCCCTGAATTGACACAGAGCAGAGAGTAAAACCAGTATGAACATCATTGTCTTAAACTTGACTATGACATCAAAACAAGCGTCTTTAAGCAACTATATTTGAGCACCTATTTATTACATCTCCAAAAATCTAATTTTGTAATGCCTCTTGGTTTTTCTCTCTGCTATAAATTATATTCTATGCCTTACTATATGTTTCATGAATATTGAATTATCAATAAATGATCTTCCAGCAGGAATGCTAATTCCTTCTCTGTTAAGAATGCTAAAGAGTTTTGAATCTACTTTGGTAATGTGATTTTTACTAGAAAAATGTACATAGTTTTACATGTTTATACAGCATTCTTAATAATAATGATACTCTTGGTTATCTATAATTTACTGTTTTCATCCCTGATATTGAATGTTTTCCTTTTCTCTCTTCATGAAATTAGATACTGGGTTGTATATTCAATTTTTCTCAATAAAACTTTTTTCACTTATAATCTGTATCTGTGCTTATACTATTCTCTATTTTCTTATTTATCTGGCTATATCTAATCCTTGCTCTCATTATTTAACCATACTGTACTGTCTATCAGGATGAAATAATTGTAGGACTGTATAAATGTAACTACTCCTTAACTAGGGGCAAGGAGCTCTACATTCGTCCCTTTGAAGGCAACCATGAGGCTGATATGGACCCCAGTGAAAATGAGTTTGACACCCCTGGTTTAGACCCTGGGGTATCATGAAATTTGATATTCATTTTCATATAACTTAAGGGCAAGTGACGAGATATATTTTAGTTCCTTTTATGTAAGATTACTAGCTTTTTCTTCTGAATCTGTGATAGTTATAAGTTATCCCCTTGTGTTGCTGTAGATGTTCTTCTTTTCTAGAGAATTTACTTTTGGTATTTACTGAGATATTTTGTTTTCCTCAGTTTTCTGGCCATTGTTGTCTTGCACCTTTGGTAGTAACCACCTCTGCCTAGTTTTTCAGTTTTCTAATAAGAGCAAGATGAAAATCTTTTATATTTATATATATGTATTACACATATATTATCAATATACAGGGTCTGGCAGAAGTAAGGCCTGCTTGAGTGTGTTTGGTAGGGTAATAATATGGGTGCAATAATGTATAGTTTTAATTTGGACATTTCACTGAAAATGCTCTATGAGTGTGAGTGTGATAGTATTATGTTACAGAATTACATGCACGTGATTTTGTTATAAAACAGGGGGCATTATTTGTGCTGGACCCTGTACAAGACATGATTTGTCTTATCAGTAAACAAATAGCTGTTTAATTGCTTCATAGCTGTGATTTCCTTAGTTCTATATTAATGGCAATATTTCCTTCCTGGTAAGTTCAGCATAGGCTGACTTTAAGCTTCTTCTAACAAAATGTAGAATTTAAAAACATGGTAAACTGTGCATGCATATACAACACACATCATGTCACATATTCCTAAAACAAGACATTTGAATAGTGTGTTCTGAAAGATTTTCTACTTTGACTGTAAAGAACTAAAGCCTCAAATTACTTTAATAAAATATAGTTACTATAAATTGAAGAAATAATTTATTTGAAAGGACTCATGATGATCAGGCTAATAAGTGTAGAAAAATTATGAGAATAATAATGATATATTATTATGATTATTAACCTATGTTAAATCATTTCATTTCTTCTTTGACATACAGGTTTAGGAATTTTATTAATATGAAATAAGATAAGGGCAGACAATAATAATATCAATTAATGTTCTAATTAAATGTCACTTAGTGATTTTAGCTATTATTTGATATTTTATTAACCAGTTGAGTACTTTGGGAGTTATGAAAATGGCAGTGCTCTGAAGTTGCCAACATATACTGCCTGTTAACATAATCAGTGTATAATCACAAACATGTATCTTTGCAGCATATGGGATATAGAGAGCAATGTACTCAAAAGATGTATTTACTCATAGCTGGGTAAGTGCTTGCCTCAAAGTGTTTGTCAGGTACATAACAACTAAGTTTAGAACTTATCCAATGGAAATTAATGGTCAGTATATTATATCTACATGTTACACAAAGTATATTTTTAGGAAATATGCATTTGAAATACACAGTTTGTAAATTGGAAACCTTATATTTTGATTTAGTTGTAAAATAAATCCCTAAGCTTTTGCATACTGTGGAGAAGATTTTCACACATTCATTTGTTGATTTGTTTGTTTCTTGATTTGTATGGAGTCTCAGAACATATCTATGGTGGTTCTACATAAAATGTCAAATACCATGACACTTAATTTACTAATGATAAATGTATGACAGTATAATAAGATTTTTCACAATTCATATCTATTACCTTTTCTTCAGAAAACTTACACTTCAACACAATTAGCAATTCCTTAATTTAGAAAAAGAATATCTCCACAGCTTGGCTTGGACTCAAACTTTCTTTGCAGGATATCTTACTATGAATTTATCAAAGGTATTGAAAGAGAGAAGAGATGAATATGCACTTAAAATTCAATATTAACACTGATATAGTCTGTGTTATAACATATCTTTTACATAACTTCAAACTAGGCAGGTACTCATGCTTTGCTACAAAAGTTATTAAACAATCAAGGATAAAAGGAATAGCACTTTTTCAAATCAACTTGGATTTTAATAAAGGAAAACACAAAAAGCCATAAGCAAAACATGCTAGAGGACATGGGCTTGCATACTGCTCTGCAGGTGCTGACCATAGGGTAGAATGCACCTCACCAGATTTCAGTGCCTGCCAATATCTTCCTTTAGATGAACTTATGCTTTGATGTTACCTGAAGCTGGCCACTGGGCATGTTGGTTCTGGGCCTCCTTGGGAGGGACTCTGGTGCAGACAATATCGGACACTGCCTGTGACTGGTCCTCAACCACCTTTTTGCATCTGTAAGTGATCCACAGTTTGTGGCTGCCCTGCTGGGCCTGGGTGCATGGAAGAAGGACCAAGCTGTGCACCATTCTGGTTTTTAACAGCACAAGGCCTGAGTTTCTTCTGGTTATTGGTGTTGATTTATTTGTTTAGTGATTTGGCTACACTAAAGTGAGGTACATTTCCTACTCAATATGAAGCTTCTAATGTTACTCTTTAGAGAATGCAGTTGTGGGCATGTGCACAATTACCATGGGCAGACAGTGGCTTTAGGAGGGCTCTCTTTCACGGTCTCTCTCATTTATCTTTCTGTTAAACTGTCCATATTGTTACCACACATTGCTGGCTACACTAAATTGCTGGTCAATAGCTCTGTATTTGTTGACAATGCTCTATGATAAAAATTATTCCATACTATGGCCCAAGTAAATGTCAGCCCTATTGCTAAGAAGTGTTTGAAGTTAATCTATACATTTTTTTGGACCTAAGGGGGACTTTTCTCACCTGTTTTTTTTTCTTAGTTATGTGTTAAAATAAATGGTGTAGGATTCCTTTTTTCGCACAGACGAAACAAGCTTTTCTTGGAGGCTATTTTGTTTTTCACTTGTGCTTGTTGATGCTTTTGGCTTAGAGGCCATTGTAATGCCTTGTTCAAGATAATTGCAAGTCAATAAAACAATTCAGAAAAGACACCAATCTGTTATTCTCCAAAAACCAAGGTCATTAGACAATATATATTTTTTCCCACCAGGTATAGACATTCTGTGCTTGTTTGTGGTGTCGTGCCTAGGACTTTTTAGTTGTAAATGGAAGAACTGGAAGAAATGTAGCCATTACATTTTGCCTGGAACCAAACTTGTTTGCTTCATTTTTAAAAACATTTTGATAGTTATAATATATCAGATGGATAGTTTTATTTTGGTCCACATTTTAACTATCCATTCCAGTGTTTTCTGGAATCTACTCTTTCTGGGAAGAAGCCTACTGTAGGTCTTATTGTTGTTCTTCTGTTAATGAACATTTTTAGTATTGATTTAAAGGTTATCTCTGCTTCTTTGCTCCCATCATTTTAGTATGATGTACTTAGGTGTGGTTGTTTTCATATTAATGGTGTCGGCATTCATTGGCACATTTTGAATCTCTGTTTCAATGCTTTCCATTAGGCTTAAAAATAACTCTTCAGCCCTGAATGGTTTGTGGCTCAGTTGGTTGGGTGTTGTCCCACAAAGTGAAAGGTCACCAGTTCGATTCCTGGTCAGGACACATGCCTGAGTTGTGGGTGTGGTCCCTGGTTGGGGAGTGTGCAAGAGGCAACTGATTGATGTTTCTCTGATGTTGGTGTTTTTTCCTCTCTCTCCCCCTACTTCTCCCTCTGGAATAAAAAATTAAAAAAATAACTCTTCAACTATTTCTTCTGATAATATTCATGTCTTCCTTTGAATCATCAATTCATGATTTTATTCTTTTACCCTCATATATGCCCTGTACACTGTTCTGTGTTTTATTTATTTTATAAAACCATCTCACCTTTACTTTTTGTTTTGTATTTACTTGACTTATGTAGCATTAATTAATTCTATATTCTCTTTTATTTAATGTGCTCTTTACTCCTTTGTTAAATTCTTAAATTCAGATACAATTTTCAGTTTTAAAATGTCTGTATAATTCTTAATGATTCTAATTATCCTGTGAAGTCCATTTTTTTGTTCTTAAATACAGTTATTTTACACCCCTTACTGAATAATTAATGATATTCCTCTTTTTTCTAAAAAATTGTTTTTCACAATAGTTTGCCTTTTCATGTGTTTAATATATATTTTTTATTATTTCCCTGAGTACTCCAACTTATATATTGGGTAACATGGATGAACAAAAGATTTAAGTGAAGCCAGAGAAAATAAGGATTCTGAAGCAATCCAAAACTTGATGCAAGTTACCTCACTAATCGGTCGAATAATCCTAGAGAAAATTATGATAGTAAGTGATGGCCTGTGAAGTCTCTAGTGAGTCCCAATGGGATGACTGTAGTATATTCCTCTAATATTTGCCAGAAGGGCACTAATCATCCTTTGAAAACCAGCCCTCTGACATCAGGGCAGCCCATACTGAGAGGAACACTGCTGGATGCACCTGAAGCAACTGTCATTATTATTTATACCTGAAGGCTTTTCCCCTGGCACTCAGGAGCTTGCTCTGCTTGAAGCAGAAGCAATCCAAAAGTGTGAAGGCACTCACTTCCCTGGTGGCAACCATCAATCAACAGTGGTATCGCGCAGTGGATAAAGGCTTTAGTCTACTTGTCCTCTTCTGGGACAATTCTAAGTCACGTCCTATAATTATGCTCGTTCCTGATATTTCTCCTTCCCTGTTTATTTATTTATTTATTTATTTATTTATTTATTTATTTATTTTCAGAGAGAGGGAAAAGGAGGGAGAGAAGGAGAGAAACACCAATGTGTGTTTGCCTCTTTCACGCCCCTACTGGGGACCTGGCCTGCAACCCAGGCATGTGCCCTGACTGGGAATCAAACTGGTGACCCTTTGGTTTGCAGGCCAGCACTCAATCCACTGAGCCACACCAGCCAGGGCCCCTGTTTTATTTTCCCACCTCCTTAGATGTGTTTCCTTATATCATTTTACAACAAATTACTTGCTATGAAGGCCCTTGCTTTTGGAGTAACTTTTTTTTTTTAAGTACAACCAATAGAATGAAAAATATGAGAAAGAGTTGTCTGTAAACCACCACATTGGGAGACTCCTTCATAGTTTAGCTGCAAATATATCAATTTTGCTTTTGGAAATTCCTGAACTATAAAATATAGAGACAGACAATGAAAATGACCTTCACTGATACCAAGTGTAATAAAATTGTTAAAGACTGTTGTTATGATTATATTACCTGTCCCAATTCCAATTTTATGTTTTATCCCTACACACTTCTTAGAAACACACAGCACTCAACTTCTCCACATTTTCTTTTCCCACTCTTCATTACCTTGATCTTTGTTAAGGTTGGAAATACTTTAATATCATTTGATGTTTCACCTACTCTCTGTTCATCAGTTTAAACTTCATGCCCTGAAAAGAAAGAATTATCTCCCAGTATGCTATTATTATTATTGTCATATATGTTTTATATTGTATCACTGTCTTCTTTTTCTTTTTCTTTTTTGCTTCTTCACTCTCTCCTCAGCTTCATTAAACAATATAATTCTTTTAGCCAGAGGTAAAATAAAGTAATAATGCAAAGTTTTTCTTATTTTTCCATAATTATATAATTCTAAATGCATACAGGTAAGTAAATGGATATATTTATGTATATTTTCATACATAATTTTGTTATAATTTTATTCAATAGGAATTAGATTCTCTGCACTATTTTGCATATTACCTTTTTTCCTTTTTAAATATTTTATGTTATTTTTAAAGATATTTTATAATTTAATCTCAGAGAGAATAGAAGGGAAGGATAAAGAGAGGGAGAGAAACATCAATGTGAGAGAGAAACATTGATCAATTGCCTCTCACATGTACCTGAACCAGGGACTGAACTCACAGCCAAGGCATGAGCCTGACAGCGGTGTGGGCTAAATATTTTATTTTTAATTACAGTTTACATTCAATAATATTCTGTATTAGTTTCAGGTTTTCGCCACAATAGTTAGATAATCATATACTTTACAAAGTGATCTCTCCAATGTTTCAAGAACCCTACAGCCACTATGCACAGTAACTATATTTCCTGTGCTGTACTTTACATCCTGGTGACTATTTTGTTACTATCAATTTGTACTTCTTAATCCCTTCACCTTTTTTACCCAGTTCCCCAAAACCCTCTCTTCTTGGCAACTATCAGTATGTTCTCTGTGTCTATGAGTCTGTTTCTATTTTGTATGTTCATTTCCTTTGTTTTTAGGAGTCCACATTTACTGAAATAATATGGTACTTGTCTTTCTCTGTATTGGACAGATACATACAAAAAGTAAAACTAGACCACTTTCTTATACCATGTATAATAATAAATGCATAATGGATTAAAGACTTAAATGTAAGACTTGAAACCATAAAACTCCTAGAAGAAAACATAGGCAATAAAATCTCTAATGTTTTCTAAGCAATATTTTTTCTGATATATTTCCTCAGGCAAGGAAAAAAAAGAAGTAATATACAAATGGTACTATATCAACTAAAAAGTTTTTGCACAGTAAAGAAAACCATCAACAAAATGAAAAGAAAACATACTGAACGAGAGAACATATTGTCCATGATACATCTGATAAGGGTTTGACACCCAAAGTTTATAAAGATCTCATACAACTCAATGCCAAAAGACCATTCCCCATTTTTTTAATTGGGTTGTTTGTCTTCCTGGTGTTGAGTCATCTGAGTTCTTAATATATTTTGGAGATCAAACCCTTGTCCGGTGTATCATTAGCAAAAATATTTTCCCATATGGTTGGATTCCTTTTCATTTTGATGATGTTTTCTTCAGCCATGCAGAAGCTTTTTAATTTGATGTAGTACCATTTGTGAACATATGCATTTTTATTATACATCTTAACAAAATTGAAGTAGCCCACGCTGTTTCTTTCTTTGTGAGAATTAAAATGTCCCCTATTTTGGTTGTGTTGGTTTTACATATAATAGTGATTTATATGTAATTTTCCCCACAATTAGCAAAGCTATATTAAATTTTAAATATCCTCATGTGTACCTCTGGAACATGGGGGATTTTATTTTTATGGGATAGATTTTTACCGGAATGAAATTGTTAAGTTGAAAGGTTTTTATATTTCAAATTGTAATAGTGGTTACCAGATTGTTTTTCATGAGAGACTGTAACAACTCATATTTCCAAATATCCATTTATAATACAGGGTAGGGCAACAGTGGGTTGACATTTGTCCACATGGAAAATAATGCAATAATTAATAAATAATAATACAAATATAAACTCTGTGTTTCACATATTCACAACTGTAAACCTACTTTTGCCCCACCCTGTATATGAGACTATCCTATTTTGGGTCATTACTTCCAATAATAAAACAAAAAGATTGCAACAGACATTAAATCAGTACTGACACCACAAAGTGGAAAAAGATAAAAGCAAGGGTAAACAAAGAGGAGAAATAAACATTTCTGCCATCTAATTAATTCCATAGTGACAGAGAATTGGGTATTTAACATAAATACTACTAAGCATTTACATAGAAGGGAAAACCACAAGGAGGCATATGATAATAATTGAGAAGTAAAAGTCGTAATTTACTAACACATGAAATGGGTGAGAAAGTACATTTGGTGAAGTAAACCCATTCCCTCATCTTGAGGTGCAGAATTAGAGGTGTAAAATCAAGCTATTTTTAAATATGCCATTTTGGTAAGGCAAAGCAGATAGAATCAATGTATTTCCAACAGAGATATACTTTGTAGCCAAGTTCTCAAATGGTTAATAAATATATGTATGTTTATGACTGACAAGAAAGATAACCATTAAGAACATGGAGAAAGCACAATTGTTCAATCAAATACAAAAGGGAAAATCATGAAATTTCAAACAATTTTGGTCAAAAACAGTAAAACAAGAACATAAAAGTAAAGAAAAAAGGGGAAATAGTAAAGTAAAATGAATAATATATGTAGCGTAACATGGAAGGATTCACACCAACTTTATTGGTTACAACTCTGACTCCTCACATCAGAGATAGATAAACCCAAAGAGACTGAAGCAAAGTAAACATGCCCAAGAAACAGACTAAAAACAAAGTGATAAATAATAGGTTAAAAATAAGATAAAAAACATATCTAAAATGCAAAAATAAATCATTAGAAAAATATTAATATTGGACAGAAGATATTATATGATAATAACAGAAACTGTTTTTATCAAGCTATGAGAATTAATAGCCATTGCAGGCTGCTATGTGCAATTGAGCAAATAGTCAATAAGGGCCAGCTGAAAGCCCATGCCAAAGGGAAAGATACCGCTTTTCATTGTGTATCTATCTCCACCCCATCCATCAATATATGTGCTGCAGGGCTGTGTACATCAGTACAGAGGACTTGTCCTAATACTCATACAGGCTCTGTGTACCACAAAAATCATCGAAACTAAATATTTAAACAGAACTATAAGACATGCAAGGAGACCATGAAAAAAACTGAAAGGAAAACAAAATTCTTTCAGAATTAAAGAGTTCTTCTAAAACATGAAATTCAGAATAGAAATAACTAATATAAAAAACAAGGTTGTGTATGTCCATACAGTATGAAAAGCTCATTTATATTGTGCATATATAGAGAGATATGTATATTATATAATTATATATGTAGAATTTATATGTAAATACAGCATATAAAACCTTACATTCTCAATTAAAGTATATACTTTTCCTTTTTTGGTTCATGGAACACTTACAAAAATTGCCCAAACATATGCTTGACAACAAAAAGAAATATAAAATTAAAAGTAATTAAAAATATGTATATATATATAAAATGAACAGGGATCTCTTTAATTATAAGAGAGAACATTTTCACATGTAAAATTGGCATTTATAATCCACATTTTTGGATGATAATCCAATATAATTAGAAGGCAATGATAAAATTAACTATGTGGATATTAGAAACATCCTTAGATAATTGTTGAATCAAAGAAAATTTCACAAGTAAAATAGTTACAATAATAGTAATTGATAAAATCATCTTATACCCAAAACTATGGAAAATACCATGAGTAACTCTCAAAATAAAATTAATATCTCTTAATGTTTTAACTACAAGAAAAAAGCAAAACATAAGAGTTTAGTACCCCACTTTAGAAATTAGAAAAAAAAAATAAATAAACCAAAAGAAAATAAGAAGGCGTTAGTGAACAAAAAAGATGACATTAAGTTAATGAAAGAGAAAATCTATTAAATAGTGGATTGAATGGATATAAAACCTTCCTTTTAAAAATCTAGTGAAATAGATAAATTCTTTAAAAAAGGAAAGGAAGAAAGCAAAAATAGCCAACACTATCAATGAGAAGAGGTAAAAATCACAAATGCTTCTTTAAAAGCTTTAAGAGTGTAAAATACACAATTTTATGAAAATAAATTTGAGCACCTATACAATGAGGTTAATTTTCTAAAGAAATATCAATGACTAAAGTTGACTTCAAAAGTATTAAATTAAAATGGGACAATTACTAGAGCAGAGATTAGAAAGATAATCAATGTTTTTCTATTAACAAAGAAACCACAACAAGATGTATTCCCAGGTGAGTTTTAGTTAATCTTTTAAAAATAACTATTTAAAAGTTAATAATTTAATCTGAGATCATAGAAAGTGAGTAGTTCTTGAATGCAGTTTATGTGGTCACAGTAGATTTAATATTAAATGTCAAATAATATAGAACAGAAATAAAACTACAGATCAATTTCATTTATCAATATAAATGTAAAAGTAATATTAAAAATTAAATCGTAGGCAAATCCAGTACTATATCAAAAGAAAAATGTATTATGACTACATTGGATTTATTTTAGGAATACAGGATGATTCTATATGAGATGGTAGCTCCTGATCAGCAAAACTCATTTTTAGAATTTCACAGTAGACTTTTGTTCTTAATAATTTGGCTTTGCAAATCAAGTGCATTGGCCTTCAAACTATTTTCTTTACACTTTACTTAGCAACTCCTATCTTAAAATCATTCTTGTACAATGACTTATAATTCTGGACTATCTTCACTATCCCTTAGGGTAATGAATGTCACTAGCTTTATATGTGAAGAAAAGAATAAAATGTATGAAAGAAAAGTCACAGCTAAAATCACCAAATTCTTCCTAACTCTATTGTCTTATTTCTAGAGAGACCCCGGCAGGTTATTCAGTCCACCCACCTCCCAATTCTCTAGTCAGATGGTAGAAACTGATACTTTGGTAGCTGAAATTTATGTAACTCAGGAGAAGGTTTTGTCAGGAAGTTTGTCACTCAAATGACATGTGGAATAAGTTGGACTTTGCATAAGTTTTTGTTTGATGTGCACATATTCAGAATATTAACACCAATACATAAAAACGTGGATTTCCTTCCTTACAAAAACCTGTATGTATCTAACCTTTTAAATGTAGTCATTATAAACATATTGTTTGTGAATATCTCTTTTGAGTTCCTACAATACTTATATCAATGGCATTCAGTTTTTGAATATACATTTATACAAAACAGGGTATGAAAATCATGATGAGATTACAAGATTATGTTAAAACTTTTAGTGTTAATACCTCCATTGTGAAAACCTATAGCAACTCTCATTTCACTCATACAATAATGTATCTGAATGCAAGCACTTTAAGGGGCCATTAAAAACCTTTATGCATTTAAAGCATAAGCTATGCCAAAACTAATTTTCTTAGCTATAATACAAACCACTCTTCAATAAGTGGTTTGTATTATATGAGTGAATACATTTCATATGTATTATATGAAATTAGTGAGTACACTCATTTCAATAGAATTTCCATCAATTTGGTTTCTTTTGCCTGAAAAATTGTAGGCCAAACCAAATGTATATGCAAAGATATGCACAAAAGCAAGCAATGAATAGCATCAAATCATCTGATGTGATTCAACTACTGACTATTCCTAAATACCTCTTGGGAGTAGCCATTGAACTCTCTCTGAATCCACTTGTTTTCCTTGATGTCTAAACACTGTGTATTCTGTGGAGTTGGAGTGTAGGAAGGCTTGGGCTCAAAGTTCCTTTAGAAGTATCTAAATACACAATTCTGATTTCCTCCAAAAGATATTGATTTGTGTCTTAAGGTATAGATTCAGAAGCATTTCAAATACAATTATAGATTTTTTTAAAAAGTGGTTTCTGTGTCCTAGTTCTGTGGAACATCAAAAAATCATCAATTAGTAGATTCTATATGGGAGGGAAGGTAATGTCCCTTCTACCATACTGAGTTCTTGGTTGAGACTATTGTAGTAAAATATAACTTAACAAGAGAAAAACATAAGTTTAACATGTATACTTTATAAATGCATGGGAGATACCCATGGAAAAAGGAATAAATCTTGCAGGATAAATAAAGCCACAGACATAAATGCAATCTTCAGCTAGACCTCAGAGAAAGAAAGGTATGAAGAACCCAGTTACAGGGAAGTTACCAGAAAACATCACATTAAGCAAAGGTGAGGTTTGTTATGCAGATGTAACTAAGTGCCATTAAAAACAACATCCAACCAGAAAAGAATGAAGAAACAAGAATTCAAAAAATGGAGGAGGGGCTTGGAAACATTCAGGACATCTGTAAACCCCCCAACATACGGATCATAGGGCTGCCAGAAGGAGAAGAAGGAATCCAAGGAATTGAAAACTTATTTGAACACATAATGATGGAGAATTTCCCGAAGCTGGTGAAGGAAATAGACTTTCGGGAAGTCCAGGAAGCTCAGAGAGTCCCAAAGAAGTTGGACCCAAAGAGGAACAAACCAAAACACATCATAATTACATTACCCAAGATCAAAAATAAGGAAAGGATCCTAGAAGCAGCAAGATGAAAGGAGACAGTTACCTACAAAGGAATGCCCATAAGACTGTCAGCTGATTTCTCAAAAGAGACCTTACAGGCAAGAAGGGGCTGGAGAGAAGTATTCCAAGTCATGAAAGGCAAGGACCTACATCCAAGAATACTCTATCCAGCAAAGTTTTCATTTAGAATGGAAGGGCAGATAAAGTGCTTCTCAGATAAGGTCAAG